>OY992889.1:20757241-20877241 GCA_963921405.1 Cepaea hortensis
ATCACATATCTTCACCTTAGATGTGGGCTTGGTGGACCACTGTGG
This sequence comes from Cepaea hortensis, assembly GCA_963921405.1. Taxonomy (NCBI): domain Eukaryota; kingdom Metazoa; phylum Mollusca; class Gastropoda; order Stylommatophora; family Helicidae; genus Cepaea; species Cepaea hortensis. Next base: position 20,757,287 of record OY992889.1, read on the forward strand.
ACAATAGCTCACAGTGAGACTAAGGGGCCACACAAAAAAGGGGGAGGCGGTGGAACCAGCTTGTCTGGGGTAACCGCCAACCCCCCTCCCCCCCCCCAAAAAAAAATAATTCAACCGACACACAGCTCTGGCCCCTCTGGGAACCGTGAGCCCTTCTAAAATCACATTTTTGAATATTAAAAATGATGCATATGTTGGGGGGGGGGGGGGGGGGAAGAGAGGGGGCATAAGAATTTTAGAAAGGCTTAGGTGGGGCATAGCACACGAAAGGTTGGGAAACACTGATATAACCCCTCCTTAACAACGAAAATCCGTCTTACACCCACCCCACAACCACTTCCCCACCATAAGGAAGAGCACTGTAACCCTAACACAACCGTTTACATGCACACGCACGCCCCCGCTGAAGCTCGGTGACCCTTGTATGATGATGACACTAATAATCTCTACAGACCATACACCCCCTCCTCAAAAACGAGAATCCGTCTTACACTCACGTCACATATTTTATTAGGTTCGAACACCGACCGTCCGCGCTCCTCCAGGTCGCCCCCGCCCGCGCCCGCCGTCGTCCGCCACCCTCCCGATCACTGGATTTTAAAGGGATGTAATAAGACCAGAGAAAAAAACCTGATCGATTCATGAGTAAAGCCCTTTGGATCCGGATTGAGCTATAGAGGGAAATATTCCGGATCTGGACCCTGAATTTGGGGTGGATAATGTGCATACTATACCACTGCCCAGGTAGCACATTGGTTAACATTATATACCGGGAGCCGAGGTAGCACAGTGGTTATCATTATATACCGGGAGCCGAGGTAGCACAGTGGTTAGCATTATATACCGGGAGCCGACGTAGCACAGTGGTTAGCATTATATACCGGGGGCCGAGGTAGCACAGTAGTTAGCATTATATACCGGGAGCCGAGGTAGCACAGTAGTTAGCATTATATACCGGGAGCCGAGGTAGCACATTGGTTAGCATTATATACCGGGGGCCGAGGTAGCACAGTGGTTAGCATTATATACCGGGAGCCGAGCTAGCACAGTGGTTAGCATTATATACCGGGAGCCGAGCTAGCACAGTGGTTAGCATTATATACCGGGAGCCGACGTAGCACAGTGGTTAGCATTATATATCGGGAGCCGAGCTTGCACAGTGGCTAGCATTATATACCGGGAGCCGGGGTAGCACAGTGGCTAGCAATATATACCGGAAGCCGAGGTAGCACAGTGGCTAGCATTATATACCGGGAGCCGGGGTAGCACAGTGGTTAGCAATATATACCGGGAGCCGAGCTTGCACAGTGGCTAGCATTATATACGGGGAGCCGGGGTAGCACAGTGGCTAGCAATATATACCGGGAGCCGAGGTAGCACAGTGGCTAGCAATATATACCGGGAGCCGAGGTAGTACAGTGGTTAGCATTATATACCAGGAGCCGAGGTAGCATAGAGACTAGCATTATATACCGGGAGCCGAGGTAGCATAGAGACTAGCATTATATACCGGGAGCCGAGGTAGCATAGAGACTAGCATTATATACCGGGAGCCGGGGTAGCACAGTGGCTAGCATTATATACGGGGAGCCGGGGTAGCACAGTGGCTAGCAATATATACCGGGAGCCGAGGTAGCACAGTGGCTAGCAATATATACCGGGAGCCAAGGTAGCATAGTGGTTAGGATTATATACGGGGAGCCGAGGTAACACAGTGGCTAGCAATATATACGGGGAGCCGAGGTAACACAGTGGCTAGCAATATATATGGGGAGCCGAGGTAGCACAGTGGTTAGCAATATATACGGGGAGCCGGGGTAGCATAGTGGTTAGGATTATATACTGGGAGCTGAGGTAACACAGTGGCTAGCACATTTACCTGCTGTCCCGGTAGTCCTGTGTTTGAATCCTCCTCGTGAGAAGGATCTCAAAATAATTAAACATGGCTACCAGATCGTAAAGGTAAAGTTAAATGCCTGAGGCATATTGGGTATATTTTTCTAATCCTCTTTCTATAGGCCTACCGACACCCGATGGATGTTGTGGTCAATATCATGACGATAGCTTTTACAGCCCAGAATATTTCCTGGTACCCGTTTTAGGCTGGGTAGATCTGGAAGCCCAGTACAATGAAAAATAAATACCCACCTCAAAGGGGATTTTAATACACGTCAGCATGAGGATGATCTGTCGACTAACTAACTAACTAACTAACTAACTAACTAACTAACTAACTAACTAACTAACTAACTAACTAACTAACTAGCTAACTAACTAATTAACTAATTAACTAACTAACTAACTAACTAACTAAATAACTAAATAACTAACTAACTAACTAACTAATGAACTAACTAACTAACTAACTAACTAACTAATGAACTAACTAACTAATTAACTAACTAACTAATGAACTAACTAACTAACTAACTAACTAACTAACTAACTAACTAACTAGCTAACTAACTAACTAACTAACTAACTAACTAACTAACTAAACTAACTAACTAACTAACTAACTAACTAACTAACTAACTAACTAACTAACTAACTAACTAACTAACTATCTAACTAACTAACTAACTAACTAACTAACTAACTAACTAACTAACTAACTAACTAACTATCTAACTAAACTAACTAACTAACTAACTAACTAACTAACTAACTAACTAACTAACTATGAAGCACATAAAATCACAAATGAGAACACGCATTACTGATGTTAATTTGGAAAACTGTTTGCGTTTAGCGACAACATCAGTCGAGATAAATTTTGATGCACTTATTTCTGGAAAACAACGCCAGATGTCTCAATTTTAAATATTTTTAAATTGTCTAATAAATATGTTTGATTCTCAGTTATGTTTCATTTTCTTAAAAAAAAAAAACCTATTTCTTTTGTTAAACATTACACCAAGCAAGCGTTTGACCACGATCTCACCTACCGGGCAGCGACGATGTGGTCGAAGCTTTAGCATGCTTGCTTGTTTAACAAATAGGTGCGTGGCCCGGCAGAAAATATTATTTCTGAAATTTGGCATGCCTGCTGAAACCGTTGGCCACCCCTGATCTAGGACACCGCATAATGGGCAGGTTCTGCCCGTTACACATACAATTGTGCTTAAATATGGCGGGAAACAGAAAGTGTTTGTAACACATGTCTGTCACTCTATATAATGGCATCTGATCGACTGATTGACACATCTCATGATTGACGTGATATATATCACAAACGAGTTATCAGGGGCCTACTAGTGGCAGGACTGTGTGGTATAACAAAAAGAGTACCAGGAAATTTGATCATTTTCTGGGAAATATTTGCCAACAAAACCCGACAAAAAAGAGAACTGGCAGCACACCCCCCCCCCCCCCTCCCCCCAACTCCTTTTTATGTTGTGTACTAGAATATGTGAAGTCCTAATACTTCATTCGCCAAAAGTAGGATCTGCTGTGGGACTATATTTATCACTGATTTAACATGTGAAGGAAAAGTGATCAATATTTACCACTTGTATTCTTGCAAGGTTAAAGGTTACACGAAAGTAAAGGATTCAGTGATCAACATTGCACGTGTATGCTTGCAAAGTTAAAGCATATACGTAGATGAAGGACACAATGATGAACAATAACACTTGCATCCTTGCAATGTTAAACGTTACACGAAAGTAAAGGGCACAGTGTTCTTTGACTAAACAACACCAATTGACTAATTATGAATAGGTATGACCAGTCATTCAGGAGAATTACAAGAAATCTCCCCAAATTATACGGTATCGTCGTCGTCGTCGTCGTCGTCGTCGTCGTCTTCTTCTTCTTCTTCTTCTTCTTCTTCTTCTTCTTCTTCTTCTTCTCCTTCTCCTTCTTCTTCTTCTTCTTCTTCTTCTTCTTCTTCTTCTTCTTCTTCTTCTTCTTCTTCTTCTTCTTCTTCTTCTTCTTCTTCTTCTTCTTCTTCTTCTTCTTCTCCATCTTCTTCTTCTTCTTCTTCTTCTTCTTCTTCTTCTTCTTCTTCTTCTTCTTCTTCTTCTTCTTCTTCTTCTTCTTCTTCTTCTTCTTCTTCTTCTTCTTCTTCTTCTTCTTCTTCTTCTTCTTCTTCTTCTTCTTCTTCTTCTTCTTCTTCTTCTTCTTCGTTCAACCGGAGTGTTATTTTTCCAGACGTAATTGCTGTGTGTCTCGTTATGTACCCTTGGGCCAAAACACTTAGGCCAAAACATCTGACTTTAGCGGGCGTTTTTTAATCAGGTTAGCCTTCCTGGGATACACATCTTCATAATGCTGGGGTCGATCCGACGAGAGTCCTGGTGGTGGGGAATGGCAAACCAGCGACTGCTGGAGACAGAACTCGAACTGCAGTCCACCTAACAACTACGCCACCGCTACCGTGTATATTTATGCCCCTTACCTTTGTGTAACCTTTAATATTGCAAGGATGCAAGTGCTAATGTTCATCATTGTGTCCTTCACCTTCGTGTATGACCGGAGACGTCAGATCAATATGGCGGCGGACGGTTGTGTGAGGATGAAACCGCTTCAATTTTCCAGTAGTAGGTGGATAATTTCATCTCTTGAGTGTGGTTTCTGCGCCAGGATGTAAACCAGAAGTTTCTTCTCAAGATTTTCGCTGGTGCTACTGAGTTCGTGCATCTGTGCGAATCAATCCTTGAGTTTTTTCCTTACGATGTTGGTTTACTGTGTTGTTTTCTGGATTCTTCAAAATGGCGGAAGAGCATGTGTGCCCCGTACATAAGGTTAACAAACCGTTTCGACTTTTAAGGCGAGGTCCACGACGTAAGAGACAAGGTAGCCGGGCCAGTGCCAGACGCCTCAGACGCAAATGCGACCGACTGGGCCTCAAGTACACGCGTATTCTATATTGGAATTATGCCAGCGCTAAATAACGTGGCCCCATCTTGGAAAGCTTGGCATATAGGAACGATATAGTTGCGCTTCAGGAGATGAGACTGGGCGTTGATAAGACACTCCATATAGCAGGCTTCAAATGTTTTTACAACAGGCGAAATCTGGGAATGGCGATTCTGATTCGAGACACTATAGTGGTTTCAGAGCTGGACATGTCCAGGTGGGACAGTGACGAGATACAATTAAAGGCTGTCAGAGTTCACTCCGGTCTACCATTCGTGTTGGTGAATGTTTATGCCTGTAACGCGAATGTGGATTCCCATAGATGACAGTGTTTGAATGACATATTATGTCAGGAGAAGAATGCCATTTTCTGTGGCGATTTCAACGCTAAGGGCAAATCATGGTGTACCATTTCTTCCAACAGACAGGGGAAAGAGATCGAGGCGGCACTTGAAACCAGTGGTCTTGTGTGTATCAACAGTGGCTGTATCACCAGGACAGCAAGTCGTCCAGTTGACCTGGTATCTCCGCCACTCACAACAGTGTGTAGATGGGGTGTCCCAGGACACCATGGCAGCGACCACCACCCTTGCAGCGTATTGGTGGAGAACGGCAAAACCAGGCAGCACAAGTCAACGGTCAAGACCTTTAAGTATGACAGTTCAAGGCAAGATGTGGTGAGTAAAATAAGGCGTGACAAACGCAGGAAACATCATGGCATGAAAAAAGCTGGGAACATCCACCTTGGTGCAATTGTGAGGTGGAGAAGGCCTGGGTGGATACACACGGTGCTGTAAAGCAAATGGCAAAACGCCAAGAAGAACGGAGCTGCCCATCCTTATTTGCCCAGTCTTATTGTGCAATGTCAGGTCTTAGTCAGATATGACTGAGCTACCGTATAACAGTAGACGGTACTACCTGGTTTCTGTTAGCGCCGAACGTTGGGCGGCGCTTACCAAACCCGACACCCCACATTGTGCCAACGGCTTCGGGCGGAAGAGCGCAATTGGGAGGGTACAAGCCTTACCCTGGTGCGAGGAAATGCAAGCTAAAGACAAAATTGTCATGGCAGGGCAGACCAGGCCCTAAGCCTTGGTTGGCGACTGGTCTAGGATCGAAGCTCCGACAGGCGGACAGTTAGAGCATTGCTTTGCTGATCCGGCAGCTTCTGCAGCTTGTCTTGTTCCAGATGTAGGGGTGTTACCTTTCCTCTGGAGTGAACTAGGCAGGCCGAGAGAGGGATCATGCTGCATGGGCAACACATGATCTCTATATTTTAGCCCAGGCTTTGTGCTATGGAGAGGCAATAACTCCATCCCTGGTCTTAACTGGTCTCGGAATCAAAGCGAGAGGCAACTGTTACGGGTTATAAGTCCTTGTCAGTTGGCGTAGACATGGGGCGCCACGCGTTGCCTCTGACGGTGGGAGACACCTATAGGTGTCACTGATCAGCTACCGCCCGCCTCAAGCTGGGCAGCCCCCAGCCAATTGGGTGCTGATCCGCCACAGCCTGCCTGCTTCAATGGGTGCTTGGGGCTAGGACAAAATCTGAATCGCAGGCTGTAAAACCAATGCACCAGGTACAAACAAAAATATAAATAGAAACCTCAAGCTACGGCTTGCAACCTGGAACGTGAGAACCATGTGTCCAGGATTTTCCACTGACTTGACCAATATTGACGATGTGAGAAAAACGGCTGTGATTGATGCCGAACTCAATCGTCTTAACATTGATATTGCTGGCCTGCAGGAGACTCGCCTCGCTGAGGAAGGGTCACTCAGGGAAAACAACTACACCTTTTTCTGGAAGGGTAAAGGGCAGGCAGAAAAAAGGCAACACGGTGTGGGCTTTGCAGTGAAGAATTCGCTACTGGGAATGATTGAAATTCCAGCAGGAGGAAATGAAAGACTATTATCCCTGCGCTTGGCAACCTCTTGTGGGTTTGCCACCATTATTACTGCATATGCACCGACACTCGATTCCTCTGATGATGTGAAGGATTTGTTCTATGAGGAGTTAGACTCTGTGATCAAGGCAGTTCCAAAATCCGACTACATTTATATGCTCGGTGATTTCAATGCTCGTGTGGGCAAGGACTCGAGTTCATGGCCAGTGTGCCTTGGAAAATACAACATCGGTCGCATGAATGAAAATGGGCAAAGGCTGCTGGAGCATTGCACCAGTAATGACCTATGTATTACAAACTCTTTTTTTTAAAACAAAAGAGATGCATAAGGTCACATGGAAACATCCAAGATCCGGCCATTGGCACCAGCTGGACTTCATCATCACACGGAGACAACATCTGAACCATATATCATTGACTCGTAGTTACCACAGTGCTGACTGTGATACGGATCATTCTTTGGTTGTTGCAAGGGTTAGACTGAGACCAAAGAGAATCTACACAGCTAAACACAAATCTAGCCCCAGGATTAATATTATTAACACTCATGATCCTGAAAAGTGCTTTCAGTTTCAACAGCAACTTGAAGACGCTTTCACTGATACACCAGAAAATTGTACAGTAAATGATAAATGGAATAAACTTAAGGAAACTCTTTGTAAAACTGCCGTAAAGGTTTACGGCACTGTGGATCATAAGAGGCAGGACTGGTTTGCGGCCAACAGCGAGACTCTGCAGCCCTTGATTGATAAGAAGAAGAAAGCTCTCTTAAGAAACAAGGAAAGACCAACGCGTAACACTCTGAGTGAGCTAAGGCAAGCTAGGAAGGATGTGCAAAAGGCTGCCAGGCAGTGTGCAAATGATTATTGGATCAAGTTATGTGAGTCCATTCAAATCGCAAGTGATAAGGGAGACATAAGAAGTATGTATGAAGGAATAAAGAAAGCCTGTGGTCCAGTGATCAAAAGAAGTGCACCATTGAAAACCTTGACTGGAGAAGTCATCACTGATAAGAAACAGCAGATGGACAGATGGGTAGAGCACTATTTGGAGCTTTACTCAAGTGAGACCAAACTAGCGGATAATGCCCTCAACGCCATAGAGGCTCTACCAACTCTTGACCACCTGGACACACTTCCCACCATAACAGAAGTTAAGTGTGCTATAAATGAACTTGCATCTGGCAAGGCTCCAGGTAAGGATGGGATTCCAATAGAGGTTATCAGGAGTGGGCAAGACACACTCACTATACAGATCCACCAGCTAATAGAGCTATGCTGGCGTGAAGGACAAGTCCCACAGGATTTCAAAGATTCAAGCATCATAACACTGTACAAGAACAAGGGTGATCGGAGCGACTGCAACAACTATAGGGGTATCTCACTTCTGTGTATTGTTGGAAAAGTATTTGCCAGAATTGTTCTGCGCAGACTTCAAGTCCTAGGAGATCAAGTCTACCCCGAATCACAGTGTGGCTTTCGACAGAACCGGTCTACCACTGATATGATATTCTCATTGCGACAAATGCAAGAAAAATGCCGTGAACAGAATCAACCACTGTTTATTGCCTTCATCGACCTCACAAAGGCATTTGATTTGGTCAGTCGTGAGGGTCTGTTCAAGGCACTAAAGAAGATTGGCTGCCCACCAACTCTTCTGTCCATTGTGGAATCGTTCCACACAGGCATGAAGGGTATAATCAAGTTTGATGGTGCAACTTCTGAAGAATTTGAAATCAAGAGTGGAGTTAAGCAAGGTTGTGTACTAGCTCCCACCCTCTTTGGAATATACTTTTCACTTCTACTGAAATATGCATTTCGTGATCAGGATGGTGGTATATACATTCACTCACGCTCAGATGGCGGCCTCTACAATGCTCAGAGATTGAAGGCTAAGACCAAAATTAGGAGGGTACTGATCAGAGAGTTGCTTTTTGCAGATGATGCTGCAGTTACGACCCACTCTGAGGAAGAATTGCAATGTCTACTATCTGCATTCTCCAATGCTTGTTCTGAATTTGGTTTAACAATTAGCAAAAAGAAGACACAGATTATGTCACAAGGTGCACATGGGGTACCATCAATCTTTATTGACGACGCCGAACTAGAGATAGTAGACCATTTTACATATCTGGGATCGGTGGTAAATAGCAAATTATCCCTAGATCAGGAAATCAACATCCGGATTGGAAAGGCAGCAACAACAATGAACAGGTTAAGAAAAAGAGTCTGGGAGAACAGGAAGCTTACTGCCAAAACAAAAGTCCTTGTCTATCAAGCCTGTGTCCTTAGTACTCTTCTCTATGGCAGTGAAACCTGGACAACTTACTCACACCAAGAGAACAATTTAAACAGCTTTCATATGCGGTGTCTGCGAAGAATTCTTGGTATTAAGTGGCAAGACAAAATCACAAATACTGAAGTATTAGAAAGATCAGGTTGTGTGACAGTTTATTCCATGCTCAGTCTTCGTAGACTTAGATGGATAGGACATCTTAGGCGGATGGATGATGGTAGAATACCAAAGGATATCTTTTTTGGTGAATTACAGATGGGTAAGAGATCTCAGGGTCGGCCTCTACTACGATACAAAGATGTGTGTAAGCGGGACATGATTGATACAGGCATTGATAATGCACATTGGGAGCAAGTCGCCGCTGAACGTGTTGCATGGAGGGCAAATATCAGAAATGGAATAAAGTCAAAGGAGAAAATTATTGCAGAAAAGTCACACACCAAGCGTTTGAGACGTAAGATGGTGCATGGTGGTGGAAATGACCACGTGTTCACATGCACCCACTGTGAACGGACATTTACAGCGCAAATTGGCCTTATCAGTCACACTCGCTACCGCCATAGTTAAAAGTTATTATGCCTTTTTAAAGCACAAACTATCGTCTGTCAAGACGGCAAGGTGCCAATGATGAATTGTGCAATGCCGGTCTCTCTGGCTGTGGGGTTACAACACTTTCTCTCTGTAATCCCGTTTATCACGCAGAGTCTCGCAGCGGAGCGAGAACTGAGGTGGTTCGACCCCCGCTCGTGACTTGCGGATACTGAGCCGGCCGCTCAGAAAGCAATGGCAAACTACTGAGCGTAATCTTGCCAAGAGATCAACAGACAGCTGAAAGATGCTGCTGTTGACAGCCAAGTCCTGTAAAAGGATACGCAAAAACATTATTGTGCAATGGGAAAGAGAGATGGACACCAACGTTAGCTATTTAAAAAAAAAGTGAAAAATGGGCAGAGTTGTGTCAAAGAATAAGCATAGACAAGTCACTGAAATTGTTCTGTAAAAGTATGAATGGGGTAGTCAAGAATAAGAATATTCCTGACTTCCAAAGCGCTGACCTTATCTGGCAGAGGTCTGATGAGAATAAGGGCGAAGCCCTTTTCGAAGGCTATTTAGAACATAGCAACTAGACAGAAAGAGAGGCCGAAATTTTTCCAAAGCTGTTACCTCAGTACGTGTAAGGCCCAGAGCATTGCAGGTGAAGGCACAGTGACAATGAAAGAGATTATGGATGTGCTGCGACGAACAAGAATTAGCGCAACAGGGCCAGATGGTATAAGGCATGACTACATCAGTATGTGTACCGACAACGAGCTAGAGGAACTAGCAGACATGTACAACAACAGCATTGCGAGTGCTAGCATCAAGGAGGAGTGGTTACACAGATATCTGATTCCCTTGCCGAAGCCTGGCAAAGACCACACAAAAATTCAGGTATACCGAGAAATAACCATGCAAAATACAATAGGCAAGCTGCTGGAGAAGTTAATTGCCATAAAAATATGAAGTCAGCTAGAGAGGCAAGGTTGTTTCCCACCTACCATTGGAGGGTACCGTCCAAACAGAGAAACTGGAACTACGAAGCAGTTTTTGCCCATGATGTCTATGAAGGTTTCCACTCAGGCATTGAAACATATGCTGCGGCGATTGATCTTGAAGATGCGTACAATAGAGTGCCGTTGGATTGTTTAATGTTTCAACTGTTTGAACTCAAAATAAGTCCATTCCCCCTTAGTTGTATCGCGACAGCCCTCTTCCAATCGAAAGTAGTTTTCAGATGCGGCAGTTGTACTTCTGAACTAACAACAATATATCCTCGGCTGCCACATGAGTCACCATTATCTCCGGTGCTTTTCAAAGCCTACACTGTGAGAATTACCAGCAAACAGGTCACTGGACCGGGGATGACATTGTCACATGCCGACGATGTGTTTGCGTATCCTCTTTTAATAGGCTGATATTGACCTACGTAATTGTCAATTCTGATGACAGCTTGTTGTTTCCAATATATGTTTCTTACAAGTCTAAGGTCTTTCCCATCAATTTGTAGATCTGCAAGCATCCTTATCATGTCGACATGTCTTACTTTATCGAAAGCCTGTGTGCAGTCAATAATGCAAAGTTGTAGATCTTTGTTTAATTCTTTAGAACGTTCAATTACTGTTCCCACTATATGCACAGCATTTACTGTACCCTTGCCGTCTACAAGTTCAAGCATAACATCTGCTAAAACCCTACGAAGTGCAGACTGTGATACAGATAATCAGTTATTAGAAGCAGATCTGAAAATAAAACTCAAAATGTTTACCCGAGGACCATGGCCACTTCGTTTTTATCTCACAACAATACCAAATACATACAACATAGAAGTTAGGAATCGTTTTGGGGTCTTGATGTCTGTGCAAGAGGGAATGACACCTGATGAACTGGCAGTACAAGCTAGAGATATCTTGATAACTGCAGCCAAAGATTTTATTCCGACCAAGAAAAGCAACTTAAGCCATGGATTACATCAGACAAGTTAGAATTAATAAAACAAGGAAGGGAACTGAAACAGAAAGGAGGTGAATCCGATAACAGCAGGATGAAGTATAAATATTTTAACTCGAGAAACAAGAAAGAACACAAGAAAGGACAAAAATCAATATATACAAGATTGCTGTACCAGAATAGAGCAATATCATAAGACTGGAAGAGATTACGAAATGTTAAAAGAAATGAATGTTATCTGTGACAAGATGGGAAATATATAGCAGTGTAGGGGAGCTAAACTCAACCGTGACGTACAGTGGGTCAGTAGAGCATGTTTCAATGTTGACATTCTCTAGAAATGATGACAAAGGCCGGCGACATCCAGATTTCAAGTTTCATGCGTTATTGGTTGTTCGTTCTTCATACAAAAGAAGGGACGCAGAGGTGTTTCCAAGGCACCAGGGCCGGGTTATATACTGGCCAAGACCTATTGACGCGTCCTCGTCGAGCGTCCTGGGCAACAGATCCCTTCGGGGTCCTGGCTAAAGTCAGTAGGATCGCCGATTCCTCCGAAGTCGGAGAGTGTCTGCCTGTACGGCGAGGAACCACCAGTCTGCACACCAATAAGCCAGACATGGGACAACGAATACTCACGCAAACCTCAGGTCCTGTATGACATCACACTGATGTTGGACAACAGGATGTCTTCATCCGACATACAGGACTTCGCGTTGGAGCTCAAGTCAACGAACACAAGCAAGCAAGCATACAAAAGAAGGCTCGGCACCATACAAGGCTGTGAACAACCAAAGGTTTACAAAAGAAAACTGCTCCGCTCAATGTAACACATTTCTAGATGGAACCCAACTCTTGTGACCTCTCTAGCTGGTGGTCAAACTCCTCTCTGCCGTCACTAACTTTGTCGTCATCCCACGACCCCCCATAGCTACCTCCAACCACGGTGCTCACCCGTGCATTGTTCACTAATACATCCTTATATTGCGCACCAGCCAGCCCTCCATGCTCTACTACCTCATAACAGGATACTCTGTTATAAATACCTTAACAGAATCTAGACAAATTCTAGAATGATGGCAGAAGTACTGCAGTGGAATGTATGATACGAGTGACAGTGATGAAATTTCATGGGCAATAAAGAACCTGAAGAATGGTAAATCACCTGGATGTGATGAGATACCAGCTGAACTAATTAATGCGGGAGGAGAAGAAAGCATACAAGTCTTTCACGCATTATGTAAAATGATATGGAAATATGGTATATGGCCAAAAGATTGGAAGAGAACTATCTTCATTCCAATACCAAAAAAGGGCAACCCGAAATTATGCACCAACTATAGAACTGTTGCCCTGATCAGCCATGCAAGGAAAATTCTACTAAAAATCATAATGGGAAGAGTTCGTAAGAAAATGGAAGAAGAAATTAACGTAGTTCAAGCTGGAATTAGACAAGAAAGAGGAACAAGAGATCGCATTCTCAATATGCGTTTAATAATAGAGAAGTACAGAGAATTTAATGTAAACCTCTTTTCATGTCTTGTGGATTATTCAAAGGCATTTGACTGAGTACAACATCAGAAACTTTGAGAAATCGTGAGGAATATGGGCTTTCCATCACATGCCTTGAAGAGATTAGAACAAGAATGGCGAAAGTAGCCTTTAGCAAGATGAAGAACATTCTGACCAATAAAAAGATGTCAATTGAAACGAGAAAAAGAGTGTTGAGGGGATACATAGAGCCTGTTCTTTTGTATGGATGTGAAATTTTGACAATGTGCAGTCAAGCTGAAAAACATCTGATGGCTGCAGAAATGTGGTTTCTGAGGAAAATGCAAAGAATACCATGGACAGACAGAAAAACCAATGACCAAGTACTACAGGAGACAAATGAAAATCGTAAATTGATTAGAGAAATTAGATGTAGACAGTCAAAATTTTTTGGACATGTTATGAGAAGAAATGGATTGGAGAACTTAGTGACAACTGGCAAGATCGAGGGGAATAGACCAAGAGGAAGACCGAGAGGAAAATTCCTGGATGGCTTGGCCACATGGCATGGACGAGACAGGAACACTGAGCTGATCCACGACGCTGGTGATCGAGTGAAATGGCGAGTAATGACCGCCCACGCTTTCCGGCAAGGCACATGATTGATTGATCACATGTAATACAACTCATAAGAATGCTCTATCTAGACCAGTGTTTCCCAACGTGGGGCCCACGCCCCACAGGGGGGCAATTCGATTGTTAAGGGGGGCAATTCGAAAATGGAAGAAATCGGCTGGATATAACAAAACGGGGAGACTTGAGACTGAAGTTAACTAAATTGGAATCTGACATAAAATCTCTTTGCAGAAAGCATAAAGCGCAAGGTGTAGTAGTGTCAAATGAAGTAACAAGACTTGATCTGTACTAAAACTTTATACTTTATTCTCAAGATGACAAGCCGTGTCTGCCTTGCTGGACTATCGGATGTTGACCGCCCTTCACAACAACAATACGTCACGATTGAGCATCTCTCTCCGCTTTCACTCATAATGCTCAATCGTGCTGTATCTCTAATTCCCCACTAGACCCTAATTATAACCCAAACTACACATACTGTTACACCTCCCCATGTTTATTAAAGAATTTTCCTTATAAAGGAAAAATCTTTACTCCTAATCCCCTTACTCTATTCCCTCTTTTTCCTCTAATCTTCCATAGTTCTTCTAATCCTCCCCAAACCAACTCCAATTTAATTAAACATTCTATTTCTTTAACTCTTTCCCCAGCTATATAATCAACCCACTTCTTCTTCCATTTTACCTCTATACCTCGTACCATGTACTGTAACCCTTTTTTAACTTACCATTTCTACTCTTCTTTCATTTCCCCAAACTATATAGCAATCCACTATATATTCCTTGGCTCCTCAAGTTCCTATATAAAATATGCATATTATAAACAAAATGGCTCGTAAAATCGTATTTGTACAACTGGCATTAGGAAATCACTCGCATTTCTCAATACAAGACAACCCGAACAACGAGAACAACGTATTTAGAAGAAGTAAAGAAGGGGTGCACCAAGTAAAAGGAATAAATAGTCAAGATAAGCACAAAGAAACGCATATTCCACATAACCACATTTACCTCCTTTGCCAATAAAAAAAATTTGTACAATCAAATTTTTTCTTATAAATACGTCATACAAAAATAGATCTTTGTTTTCTATAAACCAAGTTGATATAATGTTTTACAAGCTTTATATATACAACCCTATATGAAATAGAACTTTTTACGTAAGTTTCAAGCCTTATATCTTCAACATTTAAAATTTCCAACCAGAATCTTGTCCAAATTGCGTTATCTCACCTTTTAGCATGAGATCCTGTTCAATTTTTATGAACACCTTTAATATAATTAAAGCTGGTTTTTCACAGCACCTATTTCTTGCCCCCTTCATGTCCCATGATCTGCCCTTTATCCCCCTATGTATTTCTTCTATATGCTGCTATTCACAGTTTTTCCCTTAAACTTCTATCTAGTTATACTCTACTTATATATTCGAAGCTTTTCAAGCAACCTAACCTTCCCAACAGCCTATGTCTCCATACCCTCCCTCAATAATTTTATAATTCCTTTCTGAACGAAAGGGCTTTTTTCTTTTTTTTTTTATAAAGCCCCCTGTATTTGAAAAGTTAACTAATATTCTAACCAAACTTAAAACCAATTCATTAACCACATCACTTAATCTATCAATCCAACTGTTTACGCAAAACTAAATCACAACAAGGCGTCACAATTATCCAATTAAAACACATTTTCAAAATTAATATGGCATGCATTTTATCAACCCAAAAGCAAATATTATATCATTATTAGACACTTTTACGGTCCAATAGTGTTTTACTCAAAGCACTATAAACTCAACGATCCTAACTTACTTAAACTAACTTTTTATAAAACCAAACCAAGCATGAAATAAAACATAATACATATACATATAGCATTGAAACATAGTCTCAATAAAATAATCAATTAACAACCATCATTGCCCAGTTACACGAAAATAAAACTCCAAGTGAATAAACAAAGATTTTCCAAGTAAACTTCCTTAAAATTATTACGTATAGTGGCCCCAACAACCATACTAATAATGTACCAGATCTCTATTTATTCAGGCCATTCCATTTATATATTTCCTAACTCCATTCTCATTTTCCTACCTCATCATAGCCAATTGCTAACCAGAGACATACTTCCCAGTATATCAATAATACCAAAAACTCCCCACCAAATTCTCTATAAAACTTCCTACAACTCTCTGTAAGCGAACCGCTTTTAAATTTAAATTGTTCATTAAAATTATGATTGACAAAACTGAAGATATTTCCCTTATCCCCTATTTCACATTCTCACAGAAAAGATATGTTAGATTGAGTTAGTGCGCACTTAGGAAAATAAGAAAAAGAAAGGAAAAAGTAAGAAGCAATCACACTTCTCTTTCCATACATACTTTATGAATAAAGTTTCAAAATTTATCTTCAGTTTCCGTCAATAATAATTGTTATTATCAAAAAAAATATTGATTCAACACTACTAGCTTTTCTTTTTTTTTTTTTCTTCATTCCTCTCGTCAATTTCAAGTTTACCATTCCAAGTAAACCCATCAATTCAATGCTACATATGTGTATCTGTTACTTACAGACCAATATCCAAATCTTATAAGCATATCTGCCGATATCAATGATAACAAATAGTACAAACATCAATTCCTCCTTTTTCTAGCCTAACTCCAAACACATCATACTACCCGGAAAATCCTCTTAATTAATCACTGTAAACTACAGTACAAGTCCTCTTATCTATACTAATGTAGTATTCACCATCCACTCACCTATTTACTTGTGGCCCTACCTGCCAATTATTTCCCTTCAATTTGTCCAAGCTACTAAAAAAATCAACCATCAATTCCACCCCATAGAGAAATAACCAAATATATACATATACTTCATTCAAAACTACCTCCATATTGATTATAAAAATACCAAGAGTCATCTTCTTCATTTTCGAATTCTAACACTTATAAATTGCTATCTGCAATATTCTCTACTTATCTACTTCCTACGGTTCCACTTCTTCAATAACTCCAAATTTCTTTGAACCAATGCTAATTCTACATCAATGTCTTCTTCTTCGTACAATCCATTTGTTTCCTCCATACTACTACTACTTGACTCTGACTTTTCATCCATTTCTTCTTCTTCGTCTGTATGTCTCTCTTTAGCTGCCGCTAATCTCTTTTGTTCAATATCCCATCTAATTTGTCGATCACTATTCCTCAAGGATCTTTCTAGTAACGGCATATCCTCCCCGCTCGTTGAATAATCCCTAATTCTCCTCTGTCTTTTCACTTCTCTATCTCTTTGTCTATCCATTCTCCTTTTCGTTGCCTGTCTAGTGTTCCTAAACGGAGCACTTATTTCCTCTTCCATACTATCATAATGAGTCTCATTCAACTTTTCTTCTTCTATTGTTTTCGGTATCGTCTGTTCTTGAGTATCATCAAAGCCTGGAGTTGCTAATAAGCGATTTTGTGCTGGATCTCTTCTAACGCCTGGGGTTACTGTAGCACCTCTAACGAGTTGTTCATCTAAAAACCTTGTGTCTGAATAATAATTATTATTATTATTATATTCTATCTCTTCTTCATCTCTCCTTAAGTGTTCCACGTGTGCCCTTGCTACATGTCCCGTGACCTGGTTCTTAATTTTATACGATACTTTACCTAGTTTTTCCAAAATATAATACCCTGGAATCCAACGATTTTCAAACTTAGAGTTTCTCCTATGCTTCTTGTAATAGACCCTATCACCAACCTTAAATTCCTGCAAGTTTGTATTTATATTCTTGTACTTTTTCTGCCTTTCCCTAGCTTTAATTATATTATTCCTTAGTCCTACGTGTGCTTTATGCATTTCCTGTATTATAACCTCTTGAAAGTCTTCACCCATATATTTCCGTCTAGGTTTTAATAGATTGTCTATAGGTAGTATCGGTTCTCTCCCGTATATTAAATAATATGGTGAAAAACCCGTGCTTTCATTTTGATTAGTACGAATGGCGTTAAGGGCAGGTCCTAAAAACAAATCCCAATCCCTTTCATGTTCATCTACAATCTTTGATATAATGCTATATAACGTCTGATGTTGACGCTCGTTTCTAGCATTGGAAGTAGGTCTATAATATGATGTCTTTATATGTTTTATATTTAAATCATTTAACAACTTTTCAAATTTCTTATTTATAAATTCTTTACCATTGTCTGTAAGTATACTTTGTGGACACTAAATCTTGGGACAAACTCTTGTAAAAAAATATTGACTACTGTATCTGCACTCTTATCCGGAATTGCATAAACCTCCGGCCAAAGACTGTAAACATCTACTATATGAATCAAATACACGTTTCCTGACAATGTTCTGGGGTGTGGACCCGATATATCTAAACTAATCTTTTGCATTGGGAACTGAGGAATGTCAGTATCCTGCAAGGGACACTTTATTGTTTTCATGTTCCTCAATCTGCACTTCTCACAGGTATCCACATATTTATATGCAGATTTAAATAAATTTGGCCAGTAATATTTACTTGTAAGCGCCTTCACCAATTTGTCTCTACCTAAATGTCCATTTTCATCATGATATGCCTTTAAAAGTTCATTTTCTAAATGTTTTGGAATGTATTTCCTCAGTTGTTCGTTCCTTTCAGACATGTAGTATAAATGTCCATCCTCTTGTAAAACCAAATAATTCCTTTTATATTTGTTATCTTCTGTTTCTCTTAATTTTTCTTTTATTTGTATCACTTTTGGGTCTAGGTCCTGCTCCTCTTTCATGTTAAATTTTTCTAAGTGTAGATCATCTTCCCTATGTTCAGACTCTTGTTCCGATGGTAGACTATCAAATTCTTCTCTATTTATTATAGCAGAATCTAAAATATTTACTTGCCAATTTCGATCGTCAATCTCTGGTTCTCCTTCATCTTCTGTGTCACCTGACGACTGTGGATAGGGAATCCTAGACAGTAAATCAGCGCATGTGTTAATCTTACCTGGAATGTACTCAATTTTCGTATTATATCCCTGTAAGTTCAATGCCCAGGTTTGTATTTTCCTGTTCTGCACTGGGGCTTCTAAAAAAGACTTTAAAGGCATATGGTCAGTTCTAATAACAAAATTTGCGTTATGTAAGTAGTAATTTAGTTTTTGAAGAGCGTAATGTATTGCGTAAGCCTCCTTCTCAATAGTCGTCCACTTTCTTTGTGATCTGCTAAGTTTATGCGACAAGAAGTATATAGGCCTTTCATTTTTAACCCCTGGTATTCCAGACTCTTTCCCTTCATATGGTTGCACCAAACACGCTCCTACTGCATTGTCTGAAGCATCTGTGTACAGTATCAACTGTTTGTTTAAGTCTGGATGCGTCAACAGTGGTACCAGTGTTAAACTGTTTTTTAAATACTCGAACGCTTTTTGACACTCATCATCCCACTTAAACCTAGCGTACTTGCCTGTTAAGTTTGTAATAGGTTCAGCTATTTTTGAAAACGCTGGGACAAACCGCCTATAATACGCGCATGTTCCTATAAAGGCGCGTACCTCCTTAACGTTAGTTGGAGCAGGTAACTCTTTAATAACCTTTATTTTGTCCTGGTCTGGTTTTATACCTTCTCTATTTATAATATACCCCAAATATTTTGTTTCTGTCTTTAAAAATTGGCATTTACTGAGCTTTAACTTCACATCATGTTTTCTTAACCTGTCAAACACTAACTTTATATGTTTCAAATGATCCTCCACATTTCCAGAAGTAAAGATCAGAATATCATCAATATAAGCAAGAGCGAACCTTTGCATACCTTCTAAAACTTCATTTATTAAGAGCATGTAGTGAGATGGCGCAGTTTTGACTCCAAAAGGCATACGTAAAAATTCATAAGAACCCATATGAGTACAGAAAGCACTTTTTCTCTGCGCGTCTGCCGACATCGGAATGCACCAAAATCCTGCTCTTGCGTCTAACGTCGTAAAAAATGTAGCGCCATTTAGCAACCCCAAAATATCATCTATCACTGGTAGTGGATATGCAACATTTTTAGTAATTTTGTTCAACGCCCGATAGTCGCAACAGAATCGACTCGAACCATCAGGTTTGGCCACAATTACCACCGGAGATGACCACTCTGATTTTGATCTTTTGATTATCCCTGCTTTCAACATTTCTTCTATTGCCTTTTCTACAATTTCTCTATTTCTTAAGGGAGTTCTATATGGTTTTAAGCTAATCGGCGGATGGTCTCCCGTATCTATCTCCATTGTTACCGTTTTTGTCTTACCCAACTCTAAATCACTAATTGCAAACACATCCTGATTCTCCTTTATAAACTGTTCCAATACTTCTTTATTTTCTGGTGAAGTCTTTAACTGTGCCAACAATTCCTGTTCTCTTGTCTGTTTATCTAGTGAATGTATTTGTGCTGTATTTCTTTTGAATGGATGGATCAATTCATTCATTCGTGTGTTTCCTCTACTTCCGCGTCCGCGTCTGTTATTACTTCTTTCACTAGAAGACTGTGAATAATTAGTTCCCGGTATTTCTACTCTATCCGTTGCCAATATTTCACTAACGTTCTGTTCAATTTTTGCTACTACACACCCTCTGTATAATTTAATTTCTCTACCTGTGTTGTTAATCACCATAACTGGAAAGGTTAAGTGTTTATCTAACGCTATTATTCCATCCGGAACTTCCAAACCAGGCTCATCAATTATTTCCTCTTGTAATTCAGTGATTCTGACTGTGTTTCCTTCTACATAATATGGGTTTTTCTTCAGCTTCACTTGTATCAAATTAACCGACTGTGGTTTTAACGTCGTTGTCATTTTAACTCTAACTAGTGCTGATATATGCATGTCTTCTTGCATATCTATATAGACGTCCCTGAATTTTAATTTGTGTAAATCATAGAAAAGTCTTACTCCATTTTTTATTAAAAAATCTCTTCCTATTAACATGTTTCTATTTAAACCCTTCACTACATGAAAAAGGTGTCTTATGTTGATCCCTCCTAACTTAAAATTTATTATTGTTTGTCCAACTACTTGTAAATTCTGTCCCGTAACAGAGTGTAAATTATTATGACTCTTAAATACTCTACAATTTCTTACTATTTTGTATAGAAAACTTTCTTTTACTACACTAACCTGAGCTCCCGAATCAATTAACGTACGAACTCTATACTTTCCTATTTCTAATATACAAGAACTATAATCTGTTTTATCTTCTATAAATTTCTTGACTTCATCTAGTTGAAAATATTCTCTGTTCGACCTATTATACCTGTTATTAACATATTCTCTAACCCTTGGGACCTTATTATTTACCCTCCTATCATAGGTCCTGTCTAATAGGTAGGGCGCCGATTTTCCTGTGTTCTTGTACCTGTAAAATTCCTGTGTCCATCTACAACATTCCTACTCACCCTATTATTGTCATGTCTACCCTGTGTATTCGACTGGACATGCCTGTTATTACAAAACCGAAAAACATGTCCCCGTTGACCACAATTCCAACAGACAATATTTGTACTATTTGTGTTACCTACTGTTTCTCTTGTAGGGTATCTCATATTTCTTCTTTCCTCATTATCATACCTATTTCTACCTTGTAACGTCTGTATACCTCCTCCCCTATTCCATCCGAATCTTGTTTGTCCTATTTCCATAGGTTCCTCAACTCTGTCATCTCGACTACTTCCCACTTCTCGTCCTGTTCTTAATCTAAACCTACGTCTCAAATTTTCTTCTTGTACCGCGATATCCACCGCTTGTGATAACCTCTCAGGGTTTTCCCTCATTAATTTAAGTTTCAAACCATCAGACTTTATGCCATCCACAAAGATCCCTACCAACATCCTTTCCACCTCCTCTCCTCGTACATTCTGTCCTAAGAATGCCTCTTCAGCCAGATTAATTAATCTATCGCTAAACAATTGTACCGTCTCTCCGTTATTTTGTTTAGCCTGCCTCAACACCGAAAATGCATGTTGTGGATCCGTTATTTCTGCATATTTCCTTGCTAGGTCTTCCTTGAATTGTTCCCATGTCTCATCTACTCTAGCTTCTAGCTTTCTTCTTATATGATCCGAGACCGGTTCCGTTGCCGTCTGATAAGCCAGTCTCATTTTTTCTTCATCTGTTGCTGAGATCAAATAGGCATATTTTTCTATAGAGGTGACCCATTTCTTATAGTCTCTGGCCTGTCCACTAAACTTTACAATTTCTGTTGCCATGCCTTGTTGTTTAATCACCATATTAAGTCGGCCTACTGCTGTACCCACGCCTGTCAAAACCTGGGCCAAGTTATCCGGTTCCGCCATGCTGAAAAATACTGAAACAAAGCAAGCAACCAATCACACAATTACAATTTCCCAAATCCCAAACAGCACAATTCAGTTGGTTATAATATTATAAGATATTACATTAATCAGAGGAAGCATCAACAATATCCTATCTGAGCATAGGAAGAATGAACCCTGTCCTCAATAAAAAACTCAAATTTGTGGCAATCAGAAGGTTCCTTGTAGATATTTGTTTCTTAAACCACAATAATGTCCTGTACTCCACTCTAATTAATAAATTCGGAAGCTCACGGGAGACCTCGAAATACACAACTTTTACTCCGAGTCTATTTCCTTAATTAATCCGTCATCTTCTTTTACCAACTTACGGATTCAGTTCAACCAACCAGAGCCCGCATCAAGTGAAAGTCTCGGAATTCAGGTGGTGGAGTTCAGATATCACTTCTCTTCCCTCAGGTAATTTCGTCCTTCTCGTGGGCTGCCAGAAAATTTTCAACCCCTGGTTGGGTCACATCTCATGGGCTGCCAGACAATCTTCGACCCCCTGGTTGGGTCCCTTCCTTGATCTCAAGTGGGTACTTCATCGTCGTATGGAATGGGTCATAGGAATATAACGAGGCCCAAGAATGGATCAGGTGTGTTTGGGTCATAGGAATGACAAGGCCCAAAACTGGATTAGTATCAATCAGCCAACGGCTAGTGATGAGCTGACCTTGAACGAGTTCTGACTTCCGATAAAATCTTGAAAGTGGCAAGGTTCAGGCAACGGCCAGGTTAGGCCCCTTATAAATGATACGATTCAAATGTTCAGCCACGGCTCCAGGAAACCCTTCTTGTCCTGGCAGTTTTGTCTGGATTCTTTAGTACTTCGCGTGGTAGGCCATTATCTTCATAATTTGTCTAACAGCATGCCGCCAGTGGATAGTTGTTGTTGGCCGGCCTAGATCAACCTCAGATTCTCGGTCCACGGCACCATTTATTACTTCTGTAGTAGTGTCAAATGAAGTAACAAGACTTGATCTGTACTAAAACTTTATACTTTATTCTCAAGATGACAAGCCGTGTCTGCCTTGCTGGACTATCGGATGTTGACCGCCCTTCACAACAACAATACGTCACGATTGAGCATCTCTCTCCGCTTTCACTCATAATGCTCAATCGTGCTGTATCTCTAATTCCCCACTAGACCCTAATTATAACCCAAACTACACATACTGTTACAAAGGTTCTCACTAAATTTAAATAATAAATTATTACTAATAATTTAAATAATATAGAAAAATCTTTCATTAAAATAATTGTGTACTTGAATTGCAGTTCTCCATTTTCTTCTTCTTCAGCATTCCGAGCCATTGAGGTTCTTTGCTGCAGATACAAGCCGTCCCCATTCGTCTCTCTGGTTGACCTTCTCTTGCCAGTCGTTGATTCCAAGTGCTTGTAGGTCTGTATATATATTATCTCTCCACCGTCTTCTTGGTCTACCTCGGGGTCTACGGTCATTTATTTCTTGAGTGTAAGCGAGTTTTGTTTCCCTATTATCATCCATTCTTTCTATATGCCCCAGCCATTTCAGTCTATTAGCCTTCATGATACCAGTGATTAGCGGGGACTTACACAGATCATAAATGTCTTTGTTGCTTCTTCTTGTGTATCCCTAATGGGCCCAAAGATGCGTCTTAAGACTTTGTTCTCAAAGGTTTGTAACAAGGCTTCGTATCCTTTAGTTGTACTCCAGGTGTCAGAGCCACACAGCACAAATGGTCTAATCAGTGTTTTGTATATTGTAGTTCTCCATTATATGTTTTGAAAATTTACTTACTGTGTTTGCTCAATACTTTCCTAGTGATTTCTTACTAAAATCTATCATTCAAGTTTCTTTAGTGAACATTTCAATTTTTGAATATTAAAAATAATGTATATGTTGGGGGGGGGGGGGGGGGAAATAAGAATTTTAGAAAGGCTTGGGTGGGGCATAGCGCAAACAAGGTTGGGAAACACTGATCTAGACCAACAAGCAGCGGTTAGAATAGATTTTAAGACATCAGATTGGTTTGACATCAAACAAGGAGTCCGTCAGGGATGTGTACTGACAATCTATTTGTTTAACCTGTATGCCGAAAATATAATGAGAAATGTAAGAGATGATATAAACAGGGAGCCATATGATGCCCTAAATTATCGGTGGTCACGACATATAAGAGATTCGATATGCTGATGATACAATATTACTATCCACAACACAGAATGGTATAGAAAACCTAATAGCCTCAACCCAATTGAATAGTGAAAACCACAACTTATATCTTAACATAGCAAAAACAAAGATAATGCATACAGATAAAACTACTATGGAGAAAGAAATATATGTTAATGAGGAAAAATTAGAGGTGGTGGAAAATTGTGAATATCTTGGGTCATTGATTACCAACAACTGTGACACAATGAAAGAAATTAAACAACTATCAATTGCTCTTTAAAGACTAAAACAACTGAATAAATTATGGAGTGGGACAGACAGAACTACAAAAATTAGATTTTTAAGAGCATTCATCTTTCCCATTGCAACATACGCCTGTGAGACATGGACACTTACTAAACAAGCTGAATAGCGCATAAACGCCTTTGAAAATAAATGTTAAAGACGAGTTCTAAGAATATCTTGGGTAAAGAAAAGAACAAATGCATCCATACTTCAAGACCTGAATATTGAGAAGATTGGCTATTAAAGACGATAAAACAATGAAAATTGAAATGTTTTAGTAACTTGAAACGTCACGAAAGTTTGGAGAGAACAATAATGGAGGGGTATATGCCTGGGAAGAGAGGAAGAGGAAGGCCAAAGAGAAGATGGGTGCAGGATATGGCGGATAATCTCCAGATGGGTGTATCGGACGCGGGACATCTTGCTTATGATCGAGAGGTTTTCCGGAAGGTTTTTATGAGAGCGAGGTTCTGCTAAGAATATGCTACTACTGAATACTCATTACCGTCTACCGTCTCCTATTTCAGGTTGTAATTTCTTCCTAACTCTTTGCATGATAACTCTTAGCAAAGTCTTCGTGATGTGACTCATTATACTAATTGTTCAATGTTTATCACATTCCAAGGCTCCTGATGTCTTTGGGATTGTAATACATACATAATTGCATAATTCATGAGGTTTATCTCCAGTATCATATATTGTATTCAGTAGTCTGGTAACTTTATCTATTCCATATTCTTCTAAAGCATTAATCATTTCTGTTGTGATTCTGTCTGAACCGGGGCTATTGCCAGTTTTCATATGGTTAAGAGCATTTTGAACCACCATCTTCAAAATTGATGGTCCTTCATTATTATTTTGGATATCATACTGTCCTTCTCTGTTAACACCACAAAGGTGTTTCATATAATCTGACTATGCATGTAAAATCTGATTTTTTTCTATTATGACTTTTCTATTTTTGGCCTTTAGGCAGCCTGCTGATGTACGTGTTCTTTGATTAGTAAGCTCCTGAATTCTTTTGTGCATTAGTTTGGTATTTTACTGTTGTGTTATTTTTCAATTTCTATGCAATTTTTCTTGAACCATGTTTCTTTTGCCTCTTAACATAATGTTCTGACTTTTCTTTCATTTTCTTCATATTTGGAAGGATTATTTTTGTTCCGTCTCCTTGCTTCCATTAGTTGTAAAATTTCTTCAGTCTTCCATGTCTTACGACTCACTTTCGTTAATTTTGGAATAATCTTTTTCTGCAGCCAAACTGATTGAATTCTTCAACATTTCCCATTGATCATCCACATCTTGAAATAGGATCTCTAGATCAGACAATATATTAAATTTGTTCTTTACTTCTATGTTAAAATTATCGTGTATTTATTGCTTAAATGATATAAACCTAGGCACTATATGGTGGAGGTATTAAATGATATAAACTTTGGCTCTGCATGGTGGAGTTATTAAATGACATACACTGTGGCGCTGCATGGTGGGGGTCATTTAATAATATATACTTTGGCGCTGCATGGTGGAGTTATTAAATGACATACACCTTTGCGTCACATAGTGGAGTAATTAAATGATATAAACATTGGCGTTGCATGATGAAGTCATTACATGACGTAAATATTGGCGCTACATGGTGGGGACACTACACTTTGGGGCTGAATGGCGGAGTCATTAAATGACATAAAGTAATTAAATGAAATGACATAAACATTGGCGATGCGTGGTGGGGTCTTTAAATGATATAAACGTAGTCGCTGCGTGGTGGAGTCATTTTATTACGAAACACTTAAGCAGAGTTAACTTCAAAGTATTGTCCACTGACGAAAGAAAACATATCAACCAAAGATCACATTCAACAATGAACTAAATGAAAATGTCACAAATTTTGAATATCTTGGCTGGCTACATAATAAACAACACGGGGAAAAAGAAGTTACGTGCTGACTGGCCATGTCAATGCAGAAATTACACAGTATTCAGACCTTATGGCACAACAACAGTAAACAAGTTAAAGTAAAATTTTTGTGAGCATTTATTTTTCCTGTGGAAGTGAGACATGGACCAATCATGTATTACAATCAATACAGCAGAAAATTTAGTCTGGTGAGCTCAAATGCACAGAAAAATACTCAAACTCTACAACACCAGAATATCGAAGACAACGGACTCATTATCTGGGCAGGTCGAGGGAGGGAACATGCTGCATGGGCAATACATGTTCTCTACAATTCAGCCCAGGGTTTGTGCTATGGAGAGGTATAACTTCATTCCTGGTCTTAACCGGTCTCGGACACAATGTTACAAGGGCACCATCAATCTTTATTGACGACGCCAAAGTGGAGATGGTAGACTATTTTACATGTCTAGGATCAGAGGTAAACAGTAAATTATCCCTAGATCAGAAATTCAACATCATGATTGGTGAGGCAGCAACAACAATTACCAGGTTAACAACAAGAGTCTGGGAGAACAGGAAGCTTACTGGCAAAACAAAAGTCCTGGTCTATCAAGCCTGTGTCCTTAGTATTCTTCTTTATGGCAGTGAAGCTTGGTCACCTTAATCACACCAAGAAAAATGTTTAAACAGTTTTCATATGCGGTGTCTGAAAAGAATACTTGGTATTAAGTGGCAAGACAAAATCACAAATACTGAAGTATTGGAAAGATCGTATTGTGTGACGGTTTGTTCAGTGCTAAATTTTCGTAGACTTGGATAGGACACGTTAGGAGGATGGATGATGGTAGAATACCAAACGACATATTTTAAGGTGACTTACAGATGGGCAAGCGATCTCGGGGTCGGCCTCTATTACGATACAAAGATGTGTGTAAGCGGGACATGATTGATACAGGCATTGATATTGCACATTGGGAGCAAGTCGCCGCTGATCGTGTTGGATGGAGGGCAACGATCAGAAATGGAATAAATACAAAGCAGAAAATGATTGCACATAGGTCAGACACTGAGAGTGTGACACGTAAGATGGTGCGTGGATGATGGAAATGACCATGATTTCACATGCAACCATAGTGGACGAACATTTACAGCACGAATTGGCCTGATTAGTCACATTCACTACTGCCATGGGTTTTAGCAGTTACGCCTTTTTGAAGCAAAATGGAAGAAACTACCGTCTGCAAAGATGGCAAGGTGCCAGTAGTAGTAGTAGTAGTAGTAGTAGTTGTAGTAAAACGGAGGTAATGACAATAATCAAGAAGAAAAAACGACAAAGATTCAACTAAAAGAACACCCCCTGAAACAAGTAAAGAGCGTTAAGTACTTTTGAAGTATAATATAATCAAATGGCAAACCAGAAGACGAGATCGAAAATAGATGCAATACGAGAAACCAACTCATTTGACAAATCGCACCAATACTAAAGAACAATTCCGTGCCCATAGTTACCAAGAAAGCACTCTACTTTTAGCCATAGCTGTCTGGCATTCTTTTTCCTAATGACTGCTTCTTCAAATGTTGGATTGAACCATCTGTTCTTCTATGCGTGGTTAACACACCAAGACATTCTTCTGCGGTAGATTGAAATGTATTCTTGATGTTCAACCAAGTTTGGTCAACGCTTTCCACCAAAGCGTTTTGCAGAGTTTCAAGTTTACATTTTATTTCATCTGCAAATTTCTCTTTGACTGTAATGTCTTGCAGTTTTTCTCTGTTATATGTTGGGTGTAATCTTTGTAATTTAGTATAGAAAGCTCTCTTAAGTTTTATTTTAAATTTTGCTCCAACGAGACAGTGGTCGCTGCGCCACTCAGCTCCTCTATAACTTCTAACTTGTTGTATGTTTGATGCATTTCTGTTGTTAATTAAAATGTGATCTATTTGATTTTCTTTTTCCAAATCTTAAGAATCATCACATAGATTCTTAAGATTTGGAAAAAGAAAAAAGTCTGATGGAGCCAAATCTGAAGTATGTGTTGGGTGTGGAAGAATTTCAATATTCAAATAGTTGGCAGTTTGCAGCACAAGCCGTGCTTTATTGGAGGGTGCGTTGTCTTGAAGGAAAGGCAGAATTTGCGTACGCACTATCTCTCGTTTTCTGGTCACAGCCTTTCTTAGTTTAATAAGGAGATCTGCATAGTACTACCCATTAACCGTGTTACCATGAAGCATGTAATCATTCAATATTACACCTTTGACGTCCCAAAAAACAGTCAGCATCACTTTTCTTTGACATGTGGTGGCGAGCCCGGGGTTTTCCACTGCATGCTGGCAATGTTGGTTTCTGGGTCATAATGGTGAATCCATGTCTCATCTACTGTCACCATTGTCGTCAACATGTTTTTTCGGCCGCCACATGTTGAGCAACTATCCACAGCAATCAACCCGTGTTTGTTTCTGTTCACATGTCAGCAGGCACCCAGCGGGCACACACTTTTCTCATGTTCAGTCTGTTGTGTAAAATTCTAAAATCCTGTACTCTTACTCAGTTTTGCTGAGCCCGATATCTCTGCAATTATCATTTTCCTACCCTGGTCTATGATTTTCTTCACATTTGCAGCATTTGCATCATTGCACTCTGAGGACGGTCGTCCTGACCTTGGCAGATCAGCAACTTGGGAATGGCCACACTTAAACTGCAAACACCAATTTTTTACAGAAGCATACTAAGGACAGACTTCCTCAAAGACTGGCTCCATCTCCCTATATATTTCTGTAGTTGTTTTTCCCTGTAATATCAAGAATATTATCACAGTCCTGGCGTCTGATTTCTCCATTGGTCTGACAAACCGTTGAATGTGCAGAACTGGTCAATAGGGTGTGTTGTGCCATGCTCCATATCGGGAAAACCAGTTGAGGAGGGAAATTCATAACTCATATGTCCATTGCAAATTGAATGGGCTACACACGTGCCAAATTTCAATTTTCTCCGCCTACCCCTCCATGGTCAAGCTAAAGCAGTGTTTCCCAACGTGGGGCCCACGCCCCACAGTTGACAATTCGATTGTTAAGGGGGGGGGGGGGGGGGGTAATTCGAAAATGGACTCATCCAGAGTTTAAGTTAACCGTATGGCTACTTGAGCTGGGTAAACGTCCAGTATAAGTAACTTCTGTCCGCCATGTTAGTGGCCGTGATTTCATTGTTAGACGTTAGAGATGAACTACTGGTTATACTGGGCCCGCACCATGCATTTCGCGCTATTTGTTCTAAATGGCGCGAAATGCTTAGTGCCTTGATCTCAATTTCTTTCTGCAGTGTTTCGCAGTAACCATGCCGGAAAGCGTGGGCGGTCATGATTCGCCATTTCACTCGATCACCAGAGTCGTGGATCAGCTCAGTGTTCCTGTCTCGTCCATGCCATGTGGCCAAGCCATCCAGGTATTTTCCTCTCGGTCTTCCTCTTGGTCTGTTCCCTTCGATCTTGCCAGTCGTCACCAAGTTCTCCAAGTCATTTCTTCTCATAACATGCCCAAATAATTTGATTGTCTACGTCTAATGACTAATCAGCTTACGATCTTAATTTGTTTCTTAAAGGACTTGTTCATTGCTTTTTCTGTCTGTCCATGGTATTCTTTGCATTTTCCTCAGAAACCACATTTCCACAGCCATTAGCTGGTTTTAAGATTGACTGCTTATTGTCCACGCTTCACATCCATACAAAAGTATAGGTTCTATGTAGCACTTCAACACTCATTTTCTCGTTTCAATTGATATCTTTTTATTGGTCAGTATGCTTTTCGTCTTGCAAAAGACTACCTTCGCAATGACAATTCTTGCTCTAATCTCTTCAAGGCATCTCCAATCGGATGTTATGACTGTGCCGAGATAATTGTATCGATTGACGTGCTTAACAATATGCCCATTTACTCGTATATCACATTGTGGTATTTCCTTCTTCCCAGTGACGACCATAATCTGTGTCTTCTTAGTATTCAGTTCTAACCCAAGTTGTTCACTGTGTGCAACGACTACATCTACTAAAATTTGCAGGTCCTGTTCATTGTCTGCAATCAAAACTGAATCATCTGCATATCTAATGTTATTGATGTATCGTCCCCAATGTTGATTCCTTCCATATCTTCTATATTTCTGAAAATATGTTCACTGTACAGGGAGAAAAGATCTGGAGACATTACACAAACTTGTCTCACACCTCTTTTAATAGGCTGATATTGATCTCCATCGTTATCAATTCTGATGGCAGCTTGTTATTTCCAATATATGTTTTTTACAAGTCTAAGATCTTTTCCATCAATTTGTAGATCTTCAAGCATCCTTATCATGCCGACATGTCTTACTTTGTCGAAAGCCTTTGTGTAGTCAATAATGCAAAGATATAGATGTTTGTTTACTTCTATAAAACGTTCAATTACGGTTCTCAGTATATACACATCATTTACTGTGCCCTTGCTTCCTACAAACCCACATTGTTCTTCTCCTATTTTGGGTTGTATTTTCTTCCTAAATCTTTGCATGATAATTCTCAGCAGAATCTTCGTGATGCAGCTCATTATACTAATTGTTCGATATTGATCACATTTCAAGGCTCCTGATTTCTTCGGGATTGCAATAAATATAGAATTACATAATTCAGGAGGTATATCTCCAGTATCGTATATTGAGTTCAGCAGTCTGGTGACTTGGTATGTTCCATTTTCTTCTAAGGCATTGATAATTTCTATTGTGATGTTATCTGTACCCGGGGTCTTGCCAGTTTTCATATGGTTAAGAGCATTCTGAACTTCCATCTTCAAAATTGATGGTCTTTCATTATTATTCCGAAGATTATATTGTTCTTCTCTTGTATCACCATAAAGGTCTTTCACATAATCTGATCATGCATGCAAAATCTGATCTTTTTCTGTTATGATTGTCAGCGTGTTGGGGAATAGAGACAGGACATAGAGGGGACAAGGGACATGATAGAGACAGGACATAGGCAGGGATGCAATGATGTCATGGAAAGGACATCTACAGGACCACAGAGATATGATAGACAGGACATAGACAGGACAAGACACAGTTATATAAAGGGGACACAAGTCTACAGGAGTCCGTCCTGGATTGACCAGACAGCCTTGCACTGAACGACCCGACACAACATGGGCGGACAGTGGTAGGACGTGCCTGTTG
Organism: Cepaea hortensis; assembly: GCA_963921405.1. Lineage (NCBI taxonomy): Eukaryota > Metazoa > Mollusca > Gastropoda > Stylommatophora > Helicidae > Cepaea > Cepaea hortensis. The sequence continues at coordinate 20,788,824 of OY992889.1, forward strand.
AGACAGCCCGGTTGTCTCGAGATACACGGGGTCTAGTACCGCGTGACCAACCGGCCAGCGTGAAGAGAGCAGACTGGGACTCGACGTTTTAAGGGAAGGACGCATGTGTTTCTGGAGCGAGTGTATAGATTTTGCCAGAGTGCTAGCTGGCGTTGCCATGTTGCATATAGCGAGTATTTGAGTGCAGGGGTTTGTGTGATTGCCTAAGTGCTATTATTGTTTGTTAGCCAGCACTGATGTATATATTGATGATATGTTGAATTCACCGCCCTATGTGCGTATCTTGACGATAATCAGGTTCTCCTGAATAAATATTTGATACCACATGCTAAAAGTTTCTTGAGTGCATGGAAGGATCTAAGAATACCTGTCTCCGTGTGAGACGTTGACAATGATATTGCTATCTTTGGTTTTTAGGCACCCCACTGATGAGTGTGTTCTTCTGTTAGTGATGTCATCAATTCTTTAGTGCATTAATTTGGTATTCCGAGTGTTGTGTTGATTTTAAATTTCCTTGCAATTTTCCTCAAGCCATGTTTCATTTGCCTCTTTGCATAGCTTCCTAATTTTCCTGTGAATCTCTTCATATTTTTCCTTGTTATTTTTTAAATTTCTTCTTACTTCCATGAGTTTTAAGGTGTCTTCCGTCATCCATTTCTTGCGTCCTATTATCTTAATTTTTGGGATGGTTGTTTCTGCAGCTTGGTTGACTGATTTCTTTAATATTTCCCATTGGTCACTGACGTCTTGAAATAATATTTCCATATCGGACAATGCATCGGATCTGTTCTTTACCTCTACGTTGAATTTATCTTTTATTTCCTCACTCTTCAGTGCCTGTAGATCAAATGTTGTTTTTCTTGGTGAATATTTGACTTTCTTTAATTTTATATGTACATTGCTTAAGATTGATCTATGGTCGCTGTAGCAGTCTGCGTTTGGTACAGTTTTTGCAACTTTTAAGGCATTTCGAAATCTTCTATTGATAAGAATGTAATCAGTCTGATTTCTGATCTTATGATCAGGACTCCTCCATGTCCATAACCTCACTGAGAGCTGTTGATACCAGGTGTTTCCAATAATCAAATCATGCTCTCTTGCCCACTGTACAAGTCTGCAACCTCTTTCATTCTGTTACCCTAGTCCAAATTTGCCTACTATGCATCCGTCCTGTTGATTTCCAACTTTGGCATTCAAGTCACCCATTATGATATTTACTTCAGGCTTTCTCTAAATCATTATAAAATTCATCAATGCTGTCGTCACTACTGTCTGCTGTTGGTGCATAAACTTGTATGACGTTGACATCAAAGGGTCTTCCACTCAACTTCACCAGTAACACTCTGTCTGATACAGTATAATATCCTTTGATCGATTTTGCTCTATCTGTATCCATTATAATTGCTACTCCATCAGAATAAATTATTCTATATTCCTCAGATGTCATTGTGCCAATTCCTATCCATCTGGTCTCAAATATACCTAACAGGTTAATATTTAATCTTCTCATTTCATTCTTAATGTTATCAAGTTTTCCATTCCCACTCATAGTTCTTACGTTCCAAATTCCTACTTTCAATGTTGAAATTTTAGACAATATAGGAAATGGCAATTTGATTCGTCATAGCCGGATTCGAACCGCCTCCACATAAGGACAACACCTGGCCGAACGTAGATGTATTTCTTTCATAGCCAGGTAAATCACCCAACTGAGACGTGTAGTTTGGTCAATGTGAACACAAGGCAAATGTCCCTTCTACACGCCTCACTGCCATTGGGCATCTGTTGCTAGAGCCAGGTTTGTACAGATCAGTCGACACTCGTGGGTGATGGGGTCAATATTACACAGCCGCCTTTACTTCCCAAGATATTTCCTGGTAGCCATTTTATGCTGAGTTGACCTGGGAGCTCAGGTCAAGTTTGAAATTTCTAATTAGCCTCAATGTGGAAGGATCCCATGACCAGCGAGACGACAGGCGAGTGTCTAACCACTACACTACCGCGACTCACAAACAACTATGTACTGTGGACACAAGTTAAAACTAATTGTTCAATAACACGATATGTTTCAGAAATATTTATAAACCGAGCATAGGTTAAATAAGCTGGATTATACAACTGGAGCTGGGCTCCAGTTCGGTACAATCTAAACTGTGTACCAGAAATTTCAAAGGAAATGAAGGCCTCTGGCATGATATTTACCTCTGGTGTGCCGATGGAGCTATCAAAATATGGGTGACACATACTATGCCAACGAATACGAAATGGCTGCCCCAATATCGACTTGCACCGTGGATGAACAACGAGACTTTATTCATTTTTTGTGTGAGCCGAGATGTGGAATCTTATGAAATCTACAGAAGAATGTTGATTCAGTATAGAGACAGATGTACAGTCAAAGGAGAATGTATGAATGGATAGAACAATTTCAAAAGGAACAAGAGCTGATGCCGATTAAGAAATCATGCAGGAATCTATTGGGAACGTCATGATATATTTTGGGATATCAAATCCCTAAATTGGTGCATTTCTCGGAAAGGAGTAAAACTGTGACTAATGATTGATACAGTGACATACAAGTAAATAAATTTCAGACCGCGATACGATCTAACGACCGGGGACTTTTCTAAAAAGAGTATGGTTGCTGCACGACAACGCTCGCCCTCATACGATTGAGTATGTAATAGATGCGCCACAGGCTCTTAATTTTGAGATATCTAACCATTAAGCATGCAGTTTAGACTTGATAGTCATCGGACACTCAATTTTTGAACCCTTGAAAGAATTATTGCGGGTTCGAAGGCTTGTAGATGAAAACGAGGTATGGAGGCAGTACAAAACTGGATTAATGTCACACCCAGAAACTTTTTCATAGAAGGCATCAACATGCTAGTGGTCACGTGGATAATGTGTTGCCAAGCAGGGTGACTATGCTGATAAATAATGATATACACAATTTCTTGTTCGCACGATTGCAAAAACGTTATTCGTAAAATTCACGTTACTTAATGCCTTCCCCTCGTATATTATACACATATATGGAAGTCTCTTATTCCTTCAGTTTATGTTGTGTGAATTATGTAGTATGCACATGGGGAGAAGCATATAAAAAAATATGCCAGGCAATAAAGTGTGCAATTTTTTTATGTTTATTGTCTATTTTTTTGTGTTTTCGTTATTCATAGTTGATTCTATTGCGTTATAGGTAATACGCAGACATATCAATTGTTAAAAATCCCTTGAGGCAATGTGAATAGAATAAGAAACAAATTAACAGGCGTTGGAAGTGCATGACATAGACATATAGATTTAACTATAATGAGAAATATATTCACCGATATTGGTAGTGCGCAACCTAGAAATGACTTTATATAGCATCATTTTAAACAAGCTTGGATACAACAGGATATGGCAATACAACATGAAACATAAAGACATGTTGAGATCCTCAGGGAAAACAACAAATACAGACCATGTGAGCTATTAATTGGTTGGTTGGTGACTTCTCTAGAAGACTGAGTCCTTACTCTCAAGTCCCATGCATTGGCGTTCAGATCGTGTGCACTCTTAAAGGGGATCTGTCGGAGTGGGATGGAGTAGAGGCTTTGCTCTCGACTAGCAACGGAAAGGAATGCTCGAATATATTGAAGCTTTTGTCATTAAGTGTTTAAAACTAGTGCTGTACAGACATGAAAACCGTATAGTAAATCTTGAATTACCGTGGCGATAGCAAATGCTTCACTTTCCAACAGTATCAGTGACTATGTTTATAATTCATTTCAGTCAACATATTTTTCATCTATTCACTACATATCGGGCGCTTTAGGGAGGTTGATAGGGAACTGCGCTCATAATTTTATGGGTGAGGTCGTATGCGGGGTTAACGCCTATGCTTGTCGCCTACTAAGCGAAAAAAAGACTAACCACCTATTTTTTCCATGCATTCAAGCCTACAGAGTGTGATGTCCATTTGACGTCATAGGCTCACAGCAGGAAAGTGCCTCGACCCACTTTAAAAAAAAATTCACATCATTTGATACATAGCTTTACAATATGCACTTGAGGAGATGCAGCGAAATATGCCAGGCAATAAATTGTGCAACACATCGTTAAAGGCTCTGTGTTTATGTCATTGCAACAGACTGCAACCAATGCCCAAAGAGGTTATATGAGGTTTAGATTGTGAGTTTCTATTTGTTGTTTATCCGCAGGATACCTGTTTTGTGTCATTTTCTACTATCTTTCCATTAACCGATTTTAAAACATGTAAACTGAATCCGGCAGCTGACAGCAGGATGTTCAGATGTGCGGATAAACAACTTGTCTCCCACCTCCATTTTAAATATGTCTAAGCTGCACAGAGTAGCATTTTTTTTATCAGTCCGAACCAAACAATTAACTTCTTCAGAATTAAACGTATCACGCTGACACCTTGTATATTCACGAATCAAGAAAATACCAGAATGACCACCCTCGTAAAGGTACATGCTGACATATGCCAGATAAATTCCTTCCGAAGGAGCCGTAAACATCCCTGTGTCTGAGTTGAACTGGCATCCCGCAATGAGTGTGGGAGGCTCAAACATTCCGACAACAGATGTTTTAATGTCGATTGGAAATTTTCTTTCAGCGCTGAATCCAACAGCTCCAAGATCTACACAATTAGAAGAAAAATTTATTGTTATCATGTAAGTAAAACACGAAAAGAAAGACAGAAAAAACATTCGTTGGTCATGAGATGAGAATAGAGGCATTGTAGAAATAATGACAACTGGAAAGATCAGTGGGAAAACAGACAGAGACAGGCCAAGAGAAATAAAGCTGGATGGAATGAAATGGTGGCGTGGTGGGATATCATTAGCAGAGGTGACCCAGAGCACAAATGGGCCGAGATATGTGGAAAGACATGAACGCCTAAGTAGTATACAATGTGGTATTTAAGTCGCAAATATGGATCCTGATCCGTCTGGTGACGTCATTCTTTAATATATAAAAAGTCTACCACCAGAATGGTGACGTCACAAAACCGGATCCTTATTTTCAAGGGATGCAACCCATGAATAAATAAACGAACGTATTTTTGCACTGTTACTTCCCTTTTTTGGTGAGAATTTTATGTCTTTAAAAATTTAATAACTACTGATATTGATTGTAGCCGGGCGGGGTTTAAAAAACTATCATAATACTAGTTATTCTGTTAAGGTACAGTGCTATTCCTCCTCAGTGTCATCCTTCTTTATTTCGTCTTCTTTCTTTATCTGTATTGGGCATAACACTATCATCATTCCATTGGTGATGTGTAAGGGATAGGGTTACAGTGCATTTTCTCAAGGTGGTCTAGGGGGCGGGCGGGCGTGGGACTGGGAGCTCAGAGGTGGGGCGCGGGTGCCGGCGTGTGCGATAGGACTAGACGGTTCGAGCCTCACGCCATTACAGGCATGAAAAAACTTATAAGTAAACATGTAAATATGGCGGCTATAGAATCTGGAGAGGGTCGTAGTGGTGTAAATACTATCATCATACAGGTTACAAATGAAAACCTTAAAAAGTAAAAAGGGCCATCATTATTGGTTCTAGTCGGTATGGCTTAGTGTCATTCGTTGTTACGTGGTGGGTAGCGGGTATTAGTGATCTGTAGAGGGTCGTAGTGGTGTAAGCACTATCATCACACAGGTTACAAATGAAAACCTTAAAAAGTAAAAATGGCCGGTATTATTGGAAGTAGTTGAAATGGCTTAGTGTCATTCGTTGTTACGGGGTGTCTTTCGGTTATTAGTGATCTGTAGAGTGTCGTAGTGGCGTAAATACTATCATCATACGGGTTACAATTGAATACCTTAAAAAGTAAAAAGTGCCTGTATTATTAGTTCTAGTTGGTATGGCTTAGTGTCATTCGTAGTTACGGGGTGGATAGCGGGTATTAGTGATCTGAAGAGGTCGTAGTGGTGTAAGCACTATCATCACAAGGTTACAAATGAAAATCTTAAAAAAGTAAAGATGGCCAGTATTATTGGATGTAGTTGGCGTGGCTTAGCGTCATACGTTGTTACGGGGTGGGTAGCGGTTATTAGTGATCTGTAGAGTGTCGTAGTGGTGTAAACACTATAATCATACTGGTTACAAATGAAAACCTTAAAATGTAAAGATGGCCGGTATTATTGACTGCTGTGGGTATGCCATAGTGAAATTAGTTTGTAAGGGGTGGATAGCGGCTACTAGTGATATGTTGAGGGTCTTAGTGGTTTAAACACTATCACCAAATGGGTAAAAAATGAAAACCTTAAAATGTAAAAAATGACCGATAGTATTGATTGTAGTTGGTATGGCTTAATGTCATTCGTTGTTACGGGATGGGTAGCGGGTATTAGTGATCTGTAGAGGGTCGTAGTGGTTTAAACACTATCATCACAGAGTTACAAATGAAAACCTTAAAATGTAAATAAATGGCAGATATTAATGATTGTAGCGGGTAAGGCTTAGTGTCAGTCATTGTTAAGGGGTGGGTAGCGGTTGCTAATGATCTGTAGAGTGTCGTAGTTGCCTATACACTATAATCATACAGGTTACAAAAGAAAACCTTTAAAAAAAAGTAAAAATTTCCGACATTATTGATTGTAGCAGGTATGGCTTAGTGAAATTCGTTAGTAAGGGGTGGGCAGATAAATACGCCAGTTCCTTGATAAGAGCCGGGCGTTAAGTCTCATATTCAAGTCTGAAACGTGAACATATAGTCGGTTGACCTGAGGGTGACCTCCTTGGTGACTCAGGGTGTGACAATGCTTGTGACATGTCTTTGGGGAAAACCAGAGGATGACTAATCGTGACCTGACCGCGGTATATATGTCCAGACATGTTTTTGAGGAAGAACCGTAATCACCCTAAAATTACCTCGGAGTAGGTGACAGATAACTAAGGGTAGAATCGCTGAATAGACAGATTTTTAGATAGAATAGTTGGATGGTTTACCGTAGAAGTCTAACCGAATTGAACTGCCCGCAAAATGTATTCACACATACCCTGACGCACTACTTTCTGGATGATGCATCAGTCCAGACTCCGTATATAAAGGGCCAAAAATACATGCTAAAGACACTATGTTTGCATCAAGAGGTATCGAAAACACCTCACCGAAGAAATTGATGTGGTAAGTAGCACTGTGTGTATGTTATATTGTCTCGTTACACACTGTCAAGTCGGTATAGTGCTGTCACTAGTGTATATCTCAGAAGATACATGAGGCAACTAACAAGAATACACCGCGAGGTATAGCCGCTCGGTATAGGAATACTAATACAGATACTAATGACAGTCGAATATAGAAAATTATCATAAATCATTATCTTTGGCTTCCACTTTTACTATCAAGTGACGTAAGGAGAAATGGCGCTCCACCGCTCGATGGGTGGCACTGAATAGTGTTATACAGGGTGATTGTCTGTATTCTCAGGCGTCCTCTGCTGTAATCCGTTAGGGTAGCGGCTGTGGTGCATTCCAATTGTGTAATATAAAACGCGTTTTTCACTAAAGTATGCTTTATCTGTTCACTAAAAAGTATTATGCCATTGGCCATCTACAGATTCAAACCAAGACGATCAGTCCCTCATTGACACGTGGACCACATCGATTCTGTTACGCACAAAGGTATGTGCATATATCAGGTCTCCACTAAGTGTACTGAACAGTGTAATATATGTGCATCTACAACAATGTCCTCTTTCTGCGTAGTGTATGGAAACATGCTGTTTCAACCATTCAGTATTGATCATTATCCCGCTAACTCTCCAGAGTGAAAACAATTGTGCTGACACAGGAGATTCTAGAGTCATGCTCTGTGGTCACTAATGTATTAAATGAATGTATATCACTAATGTACACGATCTGAAAATATTATGACTCTTCAAAATGTGTCAAAGCTACATGAAAGTCAATTATGTGATGTCAAATTCAGTATGTGTAATTTTTATTGTCCCATGTTATATCATCTCTATCCTTTCTCCAAACTGAAAATTTGCAGACACAGAAAATACGCGAGACTATTGAGTAGCTTACAAGAAGTGAAATCTCGAGGCTATTGCTTACAAGAAGTGAAATCGCGAAGTTATTGAGCTGTGTATAAGAAAGGAAGACAACGACCGGTCAACCACATAATATTGGTATGTATACTTTTATCATTTCTCACTAACTGTTGGTCATCACTAAATATTTTCACCCCTAACTGGTGGGCAGCACTAAATGTATTCAGCATTTCTCACTAATATAGTACAGCTCTGTGTCATACAATATAAAATAACACAAAGAACAAAATTACAAACCAGGAAGTTGCTAATAATCAACACAAAAATATAGTCACAGAGAAGACCCCCTGTAAGGATAAAACGAAAATGACATAATTTACTATGTGTGACATCACAAGCCTTATATCCCGTTTCTTTTGATATTTCCCAACAATTTATGTGATATGAAATATTATCTGTAGATATATCATCATGGTTGTCACATGTTTGTGAAAAATGTAGAATATAATGCTTTTTTGTCTTTCTTCACAGCTGTTTGACGCCCAGTACTTCCATCGATTGTGAAATTTTGGAACGAGCGTAAGATTAAAAAAATTGTGTATATATATATATATATATATATATATATATATATATATATATATATATATATATATATATATATATATATATATATATATATATCTACCTAGAAACATTAATAGGTTGTTTGTTAAAGAGGGGGAAAATCTTATAATCAGAGACTTGTGAACAGTAGATTTTCCCAAGTGACATTTCAATTAATTGAAAGATTCTCTGTTCAACAAACATTATTAAACAGAGTAACTTCACCGTGTTTGTTAGAGTGAAGACCAAGATCGAACAGTGTCTAACTGATGACCAGCATCCTGTTTGTTCGAGCGTTATCGGAGAAAGTCGTCACGTGGACGGAGAAACATCTTCTGGGTGAGGTTCACTGTCCGGAATACATGGTGCTGTTGTGTGCTCAGCACAGTGATGTAACAGACTTTGCTCCTGATTCACTGGTCTGATTCTACATACACATTAGAATATTCGACACACATTCTACACTTTACACACACACACACACACACACACACACACACACACACATTTCTCACACACATACTCTTTGTTTTAATAAATTAATTGTTGTATTTATTTGTTAAAGCTAGAGTTGTTGAGTATGTTGTGTTGGGGAAGAATGAGAGGGGGCATGATCCAGGGGTGAGTGAGAGTAAGAAAGAGGTCTCTACAGACTGAGGGAGTTTTGTGGACGGATTCTGGTGGTTTCTCTAGGACAATAATATTGGGTTAATAAAATTGTCGGTGTTGATTCCCATCACTCCAGGGACGACACTAAAGTAATAAAGGATTACTTACGACAACTATTGGGGGATCTTAAACGTGATCTTTGGACAGCGGGATCTCTTGACAGCGGGATCTCTCGTAAACGGGACCTTCTGTCAGCGGGATCTTCTGACAACGGGGTCTTTTGACACGGGATCTTTAGTTAGAGGATGGAGATATTGTTAGAGAGAGAATCCATCTAGAGTGAATGTAGATAGGGGTTAAGACACATATCTTACCTGTTCACACTTCACACGTCAGCATAAGTCTGTGGTCCTGATTCTGCTCTTGTCACTGAGTGATTGTGTTGTGTTGTGGTCTTAAATATATAAATTAACTGTAATTGTTCATTATCTATATATTTATCTAGTATTTAATCTACATTATATCTGCTATCTTACCTCTCGGAAAAATGGCCACTCCTAAGCTAGATCTGGCAGAACTAAAGGCAACGGGGGAAGCAATGGGATTGACGGGGTCTGCACTAACAGATTACATACAGGAGGTGGAGAGGGATTTTCGCCAAGCAGAAAGGGAAAATCGGAAGACCGAGATGGAATTGAGAAAGATGGAGTTAGAACAAGCTGCTAAGAAATTGGAAGCAGAACAAGCTGCTAGACAATTGGAAGCAGAGCAAGCTGCTAAGAGATTTGAAGCTGAGCAAGCAGCTAAGAAATTTGAAGCTGAGCAGGCAGCTAAGAAATTTGAAGCTGAGCAGGCAGCTAAGAAATTTGAAGCTGAGCAAGCAGCTAAGAAACTTGAAGCTAAACAGGCTGCTAAGAGATTGAAAGCTGAACAAGAATCTCAGAAAAGGGAGCACGAGTACCGGATGCGGGAACTCGAGCTTAAGAGGCAATCTAGTGGGGAAACTGAGGGAGCAGTGGGAGGTTCCTCTCTCCCTGGCTCAACACCAGTAGGTGGACATAGCTACCATGCTATGAAGTTCCTTCTAGCGATCTACCAGGAGGACAAGGAGAAGATTGACCAGTACCTTCAACGCTTCGAGGGTATGTCGGTTGCAATGGGTCTGGATCGTGACACATGGAATCTCAAGCTATCCCAGGGATTACGCGGGACCGGTTACGAGGTTTATTCTCGCCTGCCGCCAGGACACGAGAACAACTATGACGAGTTGAAAACGGCTCTGCTGAAAAGATTCGAGGTTACGTCACATACCTACCTGAAAAAATTTCGAGGAGCGAAACGAGAACCGTGGGAGTTGTTCGCCGCCTATAGTCTGCGTCTGAAAGCATATCTCCATAAGTGGATGGATTTGGCTGGGTTCGCGCATGACTATGAGAGTCTGGAAGAGCTCATGGTAGTCGACCAGATGTGAAAGCAAATGTCGAAACCTCTCAGGACATTCTTAGGAGAACAAGGGGAGGAACGAATCGACATGGTGACGAAATTGGCAGAACGGTTCGTCGAGGTCCATGGGGAGGCAGCAGAAAACCTTTCTACAAACACCAAAAGTCAAGAAAAACATAACCTGAAGAAAGCCAAGAGCACAGGAACTAAGAAGGTGGAACCATATGTTAAAACTTCAGAGGAGAGTTTTTAGAAGACGAAGTGGTGTTCGATTTGTAAGTCACCTTCTCACAATACGAAGGAATGAAAATCGAAGGCTAAGAACCCTCACTTCGCGGCATGTCAAGTGACTTCAACGCAGGTGGTCACTGACAATGCCAAGGTCGACAAGGAAGCTAGCCACCAGGAGAGCTCACTAAAGTCCCACACTAGAAAATCTAGGACAGTGAAATGGTGCAAACACTGCAGGGCGAATATGCACAATGCTATTGACTGCATGGGAAAGTCAGGAGACTTTCAATTCGTCGTGTGCCCCGGGAAACCTAAGGTGGAGCCCAACAAACAGGTCGAGGCCGAGGAAGAGACTCCAGACAAGGATAAACCACCGTAGTGGAATTGGTAGAAGTTGACGGTCGTCAAGTGGAGTGTTTGTACGACACAGGACTGGACGGGGAGGCCGTGATTTCTGCGGATCTGGTACACCCAGAACAATTCACAGGTGAGACCATGGAGATACAGCCTGCACAGAAGAGTGCTGTAACCATGAAGTTGCCCATTGCTAATGTGGAGATTCGGTCAAGGTACGTCACCGGCACCAGCAAGGCCGCGGTGTTGACCGATCCCATTTCCCCCGTAATCCTCGGTTGCCGGTATGTCTTTCTGGGAATGCCCAGGGAGCCAATCCATATGGGAGCAATACAGACTCGCTCTCAGACGAGAACGGATGGGGCAGAAGCAAATGTGACTACCCCACTGCCAGGGGAGTTGCGAACTGCCCAGAGTGAGGATGTTACTCTACGTCCTTGCTACAAAAAGCTGCAGAAAAGTGCTGATCCACCCAAACGGGGCAGTACTATATGAAGAATAGGATACTCTACATGAGAGCCGGAAGGGGAGACAACCTACATGGTCAGTTGGTGGTCCCGAAGGCCCACCGCTCCCAGATTCTTCATATGGGGCATACCATCTCATTCAGTGGGCATATAGGTATTGCCGCCACGATGCAGCGAATTTCCTGTCACTACTATTGGCCGGGAATGACAGGTGATGTGCGTCGGTATGTGAAGTCATGCCCTGAGTGCCAGAGGGCGGCACCGAAACATTGGACAGCGCCGGTGATCTTGGGTGAAATGCCCATCATGAACTCTCCTTTCGAGAGGGTAGCCATCGATAATGTGGGTACACTTCCTAGGATTAGGAAGAGGAACATGTACATACTCACCATGGTGGATTGCTGTACAATGTGAGGTGAAGCCATACCCTTGACCGCGATGGACTCGAAACGGGTGGCGGACGCACTGATGGAGGCCTTTACAAGATTAGGCTTTCCTGATCAAATACTGACGGACAATGGGTCCCAGTTTTGTGGAAAACTAATGGAGGAGGTATTTAGGGTGTTCCACTCTAACCATATCCATACCACCCCTTACCATCCTCAAGCCAATGGACAAGTAGATCGTTTCAACGGCACGTTGATGACAATGCTCAGGAAACTGGCACAGGAAAATCCTGATAGGTGGGATGAATATATCCCAGCAGCACTTTTTGCTTATCGGAAAGTACCTCATGGCTCAACAAGACTACCACCCGCTACGTTGCTGTTTGGTCGTCCAATCAAAGGACCGTTGGAAGCCATGTTGAGGAGTTGGACTGAAGAGGGGACGTCAGAAGAAGTGATCTCTTCTTATAAATATGTGGAGGAACTGAAAGAAAAACTTCACAAGGGATGGACTCTGGCAAATCAAAACTTGAAAAAAAGCCATAAAAAGACATGCGGCTTTCTAAAACCGTAGGTCTAAAGACAGATCTCTAGAGGTGGGAGACAAAGTATTGTTGCTACTCCCAACGGGAAACAACAAACTGGAGATAGGTTGGCAAGGACCATTTCCCGTGGAAAGGGTGAAATCCAGAACTAACTATCAGATCCGGATCCGGGGAAAGTCGAAGATTTTCCATATCAATCTTTTGCGGAAATACGAGGAGAGATCCAGAGACAAAGCAGCTCACCTCATGGCAATGGCAGTGGCAGTGGAGACAGAAGTGGGAACCAACGAGGGCAGGGAATATCCCTTGGTACACCAGGAAACCTACAAGGATGTGCAGGTGAACCCTGATCTGACTTCCCAGGAGAGGGAAAAGATAACCCAGGTTCTCTAGTCTCATAAGGAGATACTGACTGATAAACCAGGACGAACGAGGTTGGTGGAGTTCGAGATGATTTTGACCACCCAAGAGCCTGTTCGCCAAAAGGTTTACCCAGTGCCTTTCTCTAAAGAAAAGGCCCTGGAGGAGGAAATACAGAAACTGCTGGAGGATGACGTGATTGCGCCATTCACATCCCCATACAATGCGGGGGTGGTTTTGTTACGAAAACCAAGTGGAGAACACCGGTTGTGTATAGACTACCGACTTCTGAACAGTCATACACAATTTCAGGTGGAACCTTTGCCGAATCCAACGCAGTTATTCGCTAGGCTCCATAAGGCAAGGTATTTCTCAAAGGTGGATCTGAGTTGCGGGTATTACCAGATTCCGGTCAAACCAGAGGTTCAACCACTGCTGGCTTTCAGTACCCTCAGTGGACATTATGAATTCAAGGTCATGCCCTTTGGACTCAGCATATGCACCTAGTGTGTTTACTCGCATGATGAGGACTTTACTAGATCCCTTACAGGATCCGTCCATCGTCTCATTCATGGATGATATTCTGATTTCCAGTGACAGCTTGGATGACCATTTACAATCCTTGGAACGAGTTTTCAATAGGCTCAAGGAAGCAGGGCTTACTGCTCGCCCAACCAAGTGCATGATTGGTTACCAGACTCTGGAATTTCTAGGTCACACAATAACTCCAGGACACATTGTCCCAGAGGAAAAGAACCTAGAGAAAATCAGAAGTGCTCCAAGGCCAAAAACGAAGAAAGATGTGCGATCTTTTCTCTCGTTGTGTGGATTCTACCACAAATTTATCCCACATTTCACTGAACTGGGAGCTCCATTAACGGAAACCTTGAAAAAGGGATTCCCGGACCAAATCGTTTGGACACCAGAATGTGAGAGTGCCTACAGTCAGTTGAAGGAGGCCTTGGTCAGCAAACCAGTGTTACAGCTCCCGGACCTTTCCAAACCATTTGTGTTGAGAACGGATGCAAGAGGGATTGGGATTGGGGCAGCTTTGTTACAGGAAGGAAAAGACGATGCTTCAGTTCTGAAACCAGTGGCATACACAGGCAAGAAACTTCTCCCGGCTGAGAGGAATTATTCGATCGTCGAGAGAGAGAGAGAGAGAGAGAGAGAGAGAGAGAGAGAGAGAGAGAGAGAGAGAGAGAGAGAGAGAGAGAGAGAGAGAGAGTTTGTCTCTCGTATAGATCGTGCAAAAATTCTAGCCCTATTTGTATGGAGTTCAGTTTCGACTTCAGTCGGATCATCAACCCTTGATGTTCCTGGCCACTTCTCAGAATCTCAACGCCCGTTTGATGCCATACCACTTTACAGTGGAGTATAAACCTGGGAAGGAAAATGTTGGAGCTGATTTCCTGTCTAGACATCCAGCTCCTGAAGAAGAAGAATATATCATCTGGATCGAATCTCCAAGGAGAAAGAGTTGTTGCGGACTACTCTCTTAGGAGGGGGCCTATGTCGCGAAAAATAAACTTGATAGTTCGATCGATGAAAAAAAAGAGACATTCCTCTGCACAGACACCGGCAACCCTTTGATGTTGTATAGACTGAGGAACAAAATAAGTCGCGTCAAATGTCTTCACCGGTCGGCATTTTGTTAACAAGTTGTTGCTCGAGACGAACAATAACGCCAGACGTCTGCCAAGGCGGTTGTTAGAATTTGAAGTGTGGACGAAATGTCCGAATACACGTCGGCGAGATTCTGTGATGTGGGGGGGGGGGGGATTTCCCTGGCTCACAGGCAGACAGGATCTTTGTTGTATGAGACAAAGATTTCCCCGATGAAAGCAAACTAGACGGCGGATTGATTCCAGTCAGTCTAAAATCAGGCGGAGAAAACCAGACTCTGGACTGATTAGCGTCTAGACTTTTTGGTGACGTCACTCAAGCCCCGATATAAAACCAGTTGCGGTAAACAAAGTTCGAGGAGTCGACCAAAAATTCTGAAGTGTTAAAGATCGGCGCAGTATTCCGAGTTGTGTTAATTGAAAGAGACTATAGTGTCAAAGTGTTGATAATACATCGGCGGACATAGATCCAGTCTGGGATTGCATAGTCTCAATCATCAACCGGAATAGGCATATGGTATTCTATTAATCATATCTAACTTAGAGTATGATTAGGGATAGAGTACAGTACTGTGCGGTGAAAGAATGTAATATAGGTGCGGTGATAGAATGTTCTATAAATGCGGTTCTAGAAAGTATTATAGGAGCGTCGGCACTAGTGTCCTATTGTATGGCTTTAACTAGCTTGTGTGATCTATCATTTTACTCAGGGAGTTGAAGACAATGTAGTGGGATAATAATTAGAGAGATTGAGGATGGTTGGGAGGGAGGAGGGGAATGTGAAATGGTAGGATCTTCCAGTAGGGCATCTGCTGGGTGTCTACCCGTTCCTTTATTCTTTCCTGGTGTTGCCATGTATCAGACCAATGTGATGAGCTATTTGGCCGTGTGACAGAGATAGGATCTCTGTTATAGATCTGGGTGCTGCTAGTGGCCTACACTCACCTAATTACGGTCAGGATTGAGTTGCTCTCACCACGATGTTCTCTACTCAACAGGTTCCACTTGAGTGTGCGATGATTTATTACGAAGAAGCAGTTTCAAAGTGTTATACAATGATGGCTTACGGAATGAAGACAGAGGTTACTGAGAGGCCTTTACACGGGGCTCAGAACCTAGTTGGTCTGCAGAAACCTGGGTTCTGCTGAGCCGGACTTGATGAACATAATTGTTGTGTTTACTGAGTGATAAGCTTCATCACCGAAGATTCATAACTCATATACCAAGGATATATATATATATATATATATATATATATATATATATATATATATATATATATATATATATATATATACATATATATATACACACACACACATATACATATACACACATCTATCTAGAAACATTAATAGGTTGTTTGTTAAAGAGGGGGAAAATCTTATAATCAGAGACTTGTGAACAGTAGATTTTCCCAAGTGACATTTCAATTAATTGAAAGATTCTCTGTTCAACAAACATTATTAAACAGAGTAACTTCACCGTGTTTGTTAGAATGAAGACCAAGATCGAACAGTGTCTAACTGATGACCAGCATCCTGTTTGTTCGAGCGTTATCGGAGAAAGTAGTCACGTGGACGGAGAAACATCTTCTGGGTGAGGTTCACTGTCCGGAATACATGGTGCTGTTGTGTGCTCAGCACAGTGATGTAACAGACTTTGCTCCTGATTCACTGGTCTGATTCTACATACACATTAGAATATTCGACACACATTCTACACTTTACACACACACATTTCTCACACACATACTCTTTGTTTTAATAAATTAATTGTTGTATTTATTTGTTAAAGCTAGAGTTGTTGAGTATGTTGTGTTGGGGAAGAATAAGAGGGGGCATGATCCAGGGGTGAGTTAGAGTAAGAAAGAGGTGTCTATAGACTGAGGGAGTTTTGTGGACGGATTCTGGTGGTTTCTCTAGGACAATAATATTGGGTTAATAAACTTGTCGGTGTTGATTCCCATCACTCCAGGGACGACACTAAAGTAATAAAGGATTACTTACGACAACTATACTTTATCTATTGGAGCTAAACACGAGTTTGTGGAATATCGAGTCATTATCTAAACCCGAAGCTACAAGCGTGTTGGACAATATTACTGAGCTATCTCACAGATAAACCGTTGGAAGCTACTTATTGTCTTTTCACCAGTACATTTTTCAGTCATTATGATTACTAATCAGAAAAATATCTATCGCTGCTATATCTGTGGTAAATTATATACAGAAAACCGCAGTTGTACACGTCACATTAACACCGTACACAACACCCAAACTCACACATGCCACATTTGCGGTAATCTATACAAAATGAAAGGCATGTTAAAAACACATAAACTTATCACTAGACATAACACCAACACATATTACCACTACAGCATCACACATGGACACTACACCATCAAATACTACACCTGCATCAAGAAAAAGGAAAGTTTCAGCAAACACACAATCAGCTAAAAAAAAACAGACACTTGAGTAAGTGGAAGCAGAGGAAACCGCCATAGAGATAGACGAGGAAGTAGAGATAGATGAGGAATTAAACACCGTAGACAAAATCTCCGACGACGAAGTCCAGCAGAAATACAGAGACAACTGGACAGCCCTAAGGAAACATCAGTACATCAACAAACATATATCGACATACAATTTTTTTCATCGACCAGACTCAGTACTGCCAATTGACTGGACCGAAGCATTAAAACCAATATTTGCTAGGCACACATGTAGGTTTAAAGTAAGTTATTTCCATCATATGGTTTTACGACATACAGAGACAAAAGAATCTAGATTGTTTAACTCATCATTAAATAATGCATGCCAACTCGACTTACCCCTCTTAGTTAACAACGAGAGAGACTTTGACGACTTTATAGCTATAGTTCAGGACAGTGACATGTTTAATTATGCCCTACACAGCAGACCTGACACTAAGTACATGGTAGAGAAAATACCCGCAACTAGCATTTATATATATCACATTAATGAACACCTGCTAGGTTGATTGCTGTCTGTAATATGCTCTATTATAAAATGTAAAGTGGTCATATGTGTGATATCCTTGTATGTGTTGTACAGTGAATTGTCTATATCATTGAAAATAAAAAGAATATTGAATGTTGTGCACATTAAATACTGATTTTGATAGGAAAATAAAAGTTATGAAAATGAAAATTGTTTGTTTGTTGGTTTTTTTTTCCAGTGATATGCTTGGCTTGTTTTCGTCTGTCTTGTTTTTTCTTGTTTTCATGTTGACTGCTACGTGAGCATGTTTTTTCATGTTGAATGTGGCACAAAACTGTGGAACAGTTCACACACACACACACACACACACACACACACACACACACACACAACACACAACACACACACACACACACACACACACACACACACACACACACACATAATGGAACAACGAGACAAGACCAAAGTCATACAAGAACAAAGACACATTGGAACAGAGAGACACATGCAATATCACACAAGAACTAAGACTCAGTTATCGGCAGACGTAAAAAATTGTTAACCAAATGCGAAAAATAATTTGATCAAATTGTAACCAAACTTATAAAAAGTAGGAACATTTGTTAACCAAAATGTGAAAAATTTCAGCCAAATTTATAAAAAATTTGGAAACTTTGTTAACCAAATGTGAAAAGTTTGGTCAAATTTCAACCAAACTTATAAATATCTCAACCAAACTTATAAAAAGTAGGAACCTTTGTTAACCGAATGTGAAAAACTGATGCCAAATTTCAAACTCAATTATAAATATCTCAGCCAAAGTTACAAAAGATAGGAAATTTGGTTGACCGAATGTGAAAAATTGTGGCCACATTTCAACCAAACTTATAAAAAGTAGGGAAAATTGTAAACCAAAGGCGAAACATTTTGGCCACAGTTCAACCAAAATTATAAAAAGTAGGAAATTTAGTTGGCCAAATGTGAAAAGTTTAGCCACATTTCAACGAAAGTTTTAAAAAGTCGGAAAATTTGTTGGCCAAATGTGAAAAGTTTGGCCAAATTTTAACCAAACTTAAGAAAAGTACGAAATTGTGTTGCCCAGTCAGCAGAAAACCGGATGTGGTGTAATGAAAGAGAATGTTAGTGTTAAGTGATGTGAAACGTTGAAAGTCGGTTTGAAGATGAGGTAGATAGTATCCAAAGGGCCAATAAGACAGACGTGGTTTTAAGAAAAGGTCGGCTTCATAACAGACACTGCTGGTTGGTTGGAGACTTGACGCTATTGCGGATGTGAAATGACAACGTGAGATATTTTCCCTCTTTGGTTAATAAATTGTCCTACTTTTTATATGTTTGGCTGAAATTCGGCCAACAAATTTTCATATTTGGTTAACAACGTGTCCTAAGTTTTATAAGTTTGGTTGCGATATGTTTAAGTTTGGTTGAAATTTGGCCACAATTTTTCACATTGGCCAACAAAATTTCCTACTTTCCATAAGCTTGGATGAAATATTTCTTTAATTGACCAAAAATTGTCACATTTGGTTAACAAAGTCTCCTACTTTTTATAAGCTTAGCTGCGACATTTATAAGTTTGGATGAAAATTTATTAACACTTTTCAACCTTTGCTTTGTTAACAAATGTTCCTACTTTTTTTGGGGGTATAAATTAGGATGAAATATGGCCAACATTTTTTTGCTTTGGTTAGCAAAAGTTTCCTCATTTTTATCAGTTTGGCTGTGCTACTTTTTAAGCTGGGTTGAAATTTGGCCACACTTTTTCACATTTGGTCAACAAAATTTCCTACTTGTCATAAGATTTGCTGAAATGTGGGCAACATTTTTGCTTTGGTTAACACAGTTTCCTAGTTTTCATAAGTATGGACTAGATATTTCTGTATTTGGCCGACATTTCTCACATTTGGTCAACAAAATTGCGTACTTTTTATGAGTTTGGTTGAAATTTGGCCAAACGTTTCACATATGGCCAACAAAGTTTTCGACTTTTTATAACTTTCGTTGAAATTTGGCCAAATGTGAAAAATTTGGCCAATAAAATTTCCTACTTTTTATAACTTTGGTTGAACTTTGGCCAAAATGTTTCACCTTTGGTTAACAAATCACCCTACTTTTTATAAGTTTGGTTGAAATGTGGCCAACATTTTTCACATTCGGTCAACAAAATTTCCTACTTTTTATAAGTTTGGCTGAGATATTTTTAAGTTTGGCTGAAATTTGGTCACAGTTTTTCACATTTTATTGACAAAGTTTCCTTTTTTTTTTTATGCGATTGGTTGAAATCTGTCCAAACTTTTCACATTTGGCCAACAAAGTTTATTACTTTTTATAAGTTTGGTTGTAATTTGGCTAATATTTTTCACTTTGGTTAACAAAGTGTCCTACTTTCTTTTTCTTTTTGGTTTCCGTATGATTCGTTGAGATATTTATAAGCTAGGATGAAACTTGGCCACAATTTTTTCACTTTTGGTTAACAAATTTCTCTACTTTTTTTTTTATAAGTTTGGTTGAAATGTGGCCACAATTTTTCACATTTGGTCAACAAAATTTCCTATCTTTTATAAGTTTGGCTGAGATATTTATAAGTTTGGTTGAAATTTGGCCACAGTTTTTCACATTCGGTTAACAAAGTTTCCTAATTTATATAAGTTTGGTTGAGATATTTATATGTTTGGTTGAAATTTGACCAAACTTTTCACATTTGGTTAACAAAGTGTCCTACTTTTTTATAATTTTGGCTGAAATTTTTCACATTTTGGTTAACAGATATTCCTACTTTTTTATAAGTTTGGTTGAAATTTGGTCAAATTTTTTTCGCATTTGGTTAACAAATTTTCCCTTCTGCCAATCTTTGTGTCTTTGTTCTTGTGTGATATAGTACGTGTCTCTCTGTTCCAATGTGTCTTTGTTCTTGTGTGACTTTGGTCTTGTCTCATTGTTCCATTGTGTGTGTGTGTGTGTGTGTGTGTGTGTGTGTGTGTGTGTGAATTGTTCCACAATTTTGCGCCATATTCAATATGAAAACAAGAAAAAACAAGACAGACGAAAACAAGCCAAGCATAACACTGAAAAAAAAAAAAAACCAACAAACAAAAATTTTTCATTTTCATAACTTTTATTTTTTCATCAAAATCAGTATTTAATGTGCACAACATTCAATATTTATTTTATTTTCAATGACATAGACAATTCACTGTACAACACATACAAGGATATCACACATATGATCACTTTACATTTTATAATAGAGCATATTATAGACAGCAATCAACCTGGCAGGTGTTCATTAATGTGATATATATAAAAGCTAGTTGCGGGTATTGTCTATACCGTGTACTTAGTGTCAGGTCTGTTGTGCAGGGCGTAATTGAAGACGTCACTGTCCTAAACTATAGCTATAAATTAGTCAAATTCTTGCTCGTTGTTAACTAAGAGGGGTAAGTCGAGTTGGCATGCATTATTTGATTATGAGTTAAACAATCTAGATTCTTTTGTCTCTGTATGTCGTAAAATCATATGATGGAAATAATTTACCTTAAACCTACATGTCTGACTAGCAAATATTGATTTTAATGTTTCGGTCCAGTCAATTGGCAGTACTGAGTCTGGTCGATGAAATTTTTTTTTATGTCGATATATGTTTGTTTATGTTCTGATGTGTCCTGAGGGCTGTCCAGTTGTCTCTGTATTTCTGCTGGATTTCGTCGTCGGTGATTTTGTCTACGGTGTTTAATTCCTCATCTATCTCTACCTCCTCGTCTATCTCAATGGCGGCTTCCTCTGCTTCCTCTTGCTCAGATTTCTGTTTTTTAGCTGATTGTGTGTCTGCTGGTACTTTCCTTTTTATTGATGCAGGTGTAGTATTTGATGGCGTAGTGTCCATGTTTGATGCTGTAGTGGTAATAGGTGTTGGTGTTGATGTCTGGTGATCAGTTTTATGTGTTTTTTAACGTGTCTTTCCTTTTGTATAGATTACCGCAAATGTGGCACGTGTGAGTTTGGGTGTTGTGTACGGTGTTAATGTGACGTGTAAGATTGTGGCTTTCGGTATATAATTTACCACAGATAGAGCAGAGATAGGGGCTGAGTGGTCTCGAGGTACGGTGTCCGCCTCGAGTGCTGGAGGTCCCGGGTTCAGGCCCCGGTGTCGACCGGGATTTATTTAAAAAATCCACCTGGACTTACAGTAATAAAAAATTTCCCCTGGTCTCTGGGTAGTGAGATAGGACGCCCGTGTGTATTGTTGCGCACGTAAAAAATCCCTTAGCGGTTGGCAATCGAAAAAGAGATGCCTAACGGCGCAGCCCGGGCAAAATTTCGTGTTAAAAATCTACCCAAAGTATTTAAGGATCCTCGTCGATGCAACGGAGTTCGTGCATTGAGCTGAGTTTCTCCAGACTCAGGTTTGAGTTAGGAGGAAAACGGAGCACTTATGGGTTAAACCGTGTACCGTGATGACGATCCAACGACTAAACTAAACTAGACTAAACTAGAGCAGAGATATATATTTTTCTAATTAGTGATCATAATGATTGAAAAATGTAGTGGTGAGAAGTCAATAAGTAGATTCCAACGATTTATCTGTGAGATACCACATTAATATTGTCCACCACGCTTGTAGCTTCGAGTTTAGATAATGACTTGATATTCCAAAAACTCGTGTTTAGCTCCAATAGATAAAGTATAGTGAACACTATAAAATTGTGTAATCTTCCGCTAGTTACAAACTTTCACTATTGATGTAAGTACTGTACGTCAAACAGCTGTGAAGAAAGACAAATAAGCATTATATTCTACATTTTTCACAAACATGTGACAACCATGATGGTAGCATATCTACAGATAATATTTCATATCACATAAATTGTTAGGAAATATCAAAAGAAAAAGGATTTAAGGCTTGTGATGTCACACATAGTAAATTATGTCATTTTCGTTTTATCCTTACAGAGGGTCTTCTCTGTGACTATATTTTTGTGTTGATTATTAGCAACTTCCTGGTTTGTAATTCTGTTCTTTGTGTTATTTTATATTGTATGACACAGAGCTGTACTATATTAGTGAGACATGCTGAATACATTTAGTGCTGCCCAAATGTTAGGGGCGAAAATATTTAGTGATGACCAACAGTTAGTGAGAAATGATGAAAGCATACATACCAATATTTTGTGGTTGACCGGTCGTTGCCTTCCTTTTTAATACACAGCTCAATAACTTCGCGATTTCACTTCTTGTAAGCAAAAGCCTCGAGATTTCACTTCTTGTAAGCTACTCAATAGTCTCGCGATTTTTCTGTATCTGCAAATTTTCAGTTTAGAGAAAGGATAACGATGATATAACAAGGGACAGTAAAAATTACACATACTGAATTTGACATCACATAATTGACTTTCATGTAGCTTTGACACATTTTGAAGAGAAATAATATTTTGAGATCGCGTACATTAGTGATATACATTCATTTAATACATTAGTGACCACAGAGCATGACTCTAGAATCTCCTGTGTCAGCACAATTGTTTTCACTCTGGAGAGTGAGCGGGATAATGATCAATACTGAATGGTTGAAACAGCATGTTTCCATACACTACGCAGAAAGAGGACATTGTTGTAGATGCACATATATTACACTGTTCAGTACACTTAGTGGAGACCTGATATATACACATACCTTTGTGCGTAACAGAATCGATGTGGTCCACGTGTCAATGAGGGACTGATCGTCTTGGTTTGAATCTGTAGATGGCCAATAGCATAATACTTTTTAGTGAACAGATAAAGCGTACCTTAGTGAAAAACGCGTTTTATATTACACAATTGGAATGCACCACAGCCGCTACCCTAACGGATTACAGCAGAGGACGCCTGAGAATACAGACAATCACCCTGTATAACACTATTCAGTGCCACCCATCGAGCGGTGGAGCGCCATTTCTCCTTACGTCACTTGATAGTAAAAGTGGAAGCCAAAGATAATGATTTATGATAATTTTCTATATTCGACTGTCATTAGTATCTGTATTAGTATTCCTATACCGAGCGGCTATACCTCGCGGTGTATTCTTGTTAGTTGACTCATGTAGCTTCTGAGATATACACTAGTGACAGCACTATACCGACTTGACAGTGTGTAACGAGACAGTATAACATACACACAGTGCTACTTACCACATCAATTTCTTTGGTGAGGTGTTTTCGATACCTCTTGATGCAAACATAGTGTCTTTAGCCTTTATTTGTGGATCTTTATATACGGAGTCTGGACTGATGCAATACCTAGAAAGTAGTGCGCCAGGGTATGTGTGAATACATTTTTGCGGGCAGTTCAATTCGCTTAGACTTATACGGTAAACCAGCTAACTATTCTATCTACAGTCTGTCTAGTCAGCGATTCTACCCTTCGTTATCTGTCGCCTAATCTGAGGAGATTTTAGGGTGATTACGGTTCTTCCTCAAAATCATGTCTGGACATATATACCGCGATCAGGTCATTATTAGTCATCCTCTGTTATTCCCCAAAGACTTGCCTGTAAACGCTCAAGCAGGTTTACCACAAGCATTGTCCCACGCTGAGTCACCCTGGAGGTCACCCTCAGGTCAGCCGACTATAAGTTCACGTTTCAGACTTGAATATGAGACTTACCGTCCGGCTCTTATCAAGGAACTGACGTGTTTGCCAACTCGTAGCGCAGAGCACATGACGCAAAAGAAAAAGGGAGCAAAACTCCCAAACCAAAATTTACATAAAACTAGGCGCCTGGCGTAGAACGGAGATCACGTCAGAATGTTTGGCAATAACAACGAACATTTAGATCATAGAGCTTGACTAGAGTAGCAGCACGTTCAAGTCGTCTCTAATTCATAAAGTTATTTACTGGCAGGACAACTTTAGTCATTGCTAATACATATTAGAAAGGAGAACCAGAACCGTAACAGCTTATATATCAGGATAAAGATTCTTGGGACAGATGCAGAATCTAGGAATGAGATTGAGAATGTTACACAAGAAGGACACTTCGGTAAACTTGGATGGACAGAAGGACTTAAGACTGAAGGACTGCAACATTAATTTGATTGTTCCCAGTAGCTGGTATGGTCAACAGTTGAATATTTATAATTGATGTTTTCTCACGATCGTCCCGTCTGGAATTTACAGACAAGATCGAAACGTATTGAGATTCATAAATTGTCTGATTGATCACTGCTCAAGAATAAAGGCTAATAAACTTAGCCGCTTCAATTTGATTGCCAGCCTTCGAGTGAGTTCTTTTCATTGATGTTCCGTTGATTCTTCTTTGCTGGATCGTTGTCTGCAACTCTAGACGGTTTTTTGTTCGAGATTATATGGTGATGTTACGCCAGATACGTCACAGAAGTATTTATCTACCCACCCTTTACTAACGAATTTCACTAAGCCATACCCGCTACAATCAATAATATCGGTAATTTTTACTTTTTTAAGGTTTTCATTTGTAACCTGTATGATGATAGCGTATAAACCACTACGACGCTCTATCTAGTAACCGCTATCCACCCCTTACCAACTAATTTCACTTTGTCATACTCACAGCAGCCAATAATACCTGCCATCTTTAAATTTTAAGGTTTTCATTTGTAACCCTGTGATGATAGTGTTTACACCACTACGACACTCTACAGATCACTAATAACCTTACCCACCCCGCAACAACGAATGACACTAAGCCATACCATCTACATGCAATAATACCGGCCATCTTTACTTTTTAAGGTTTTTATTTTTGTAACCTGTGTAATGATATGCTTACACCACTACGACCCTCTACAGATCACTAATACCCGCTACCAACCCCTTAACAACGAATGACACTAAGCCATAACGAGTAGAACCAATAATACTGGCCCTTTTTACTTTTTAAGGTTTTAATTTGTAACCTGTGTGATGACAGTGTTTACACCACTTCGACTCTCTACAGATTCTATAGCCGCCATATTTACATTTGTACTTACATGTTTTTTCATATGACGCCTGTCTTGGCTCAAGGCTCGAACCGTTTAGTTCTATCCCACACGCCGGCACCCGCGCCCCACATTTGAGCTCCCTGCCCCACCCCCGCCCGCCCCCAGACCACCCCGAGGAAATGCACTGTAACCTTATCCCTTACACATCACCAATGGAATGATGATAGTGTTATGCCCAATACAGATAAAGAAAGAAGACGAAATAAAAAACGATGACACTGAGGAGGAAGAGCACTGTACCTTAACAGCATTACTAGTATGATGATAGTTTTTTAAGCCCCACCCCGCTATAATCAATAATATCAGTAGTTATTACATTTTTAAAGACATAAAATTCTCACCAAAAAAAGAAAGTAACAGTGCAAAAATACGTTCGATTATTTATTTATGGGTTGCATCCCTTGAAAATATGGATCCGGTTTTTGACGTCACCGATCTGGTGCTAGACTTTTTATATAGTTAAAAAGTGACGTCACTAGACGGATCCAGATCCATATTTGTGACTTAAATACCACACTGTATACTACTCGCCTACGCCAGCTGGCAAAGCACATGATGATTATGATGATGATGATACTCTTAGAAATGCACTAATAGAACCTGATGTTATTTTACTTGTCCAACAGGAAGAAACCTGGGGATTATTTGTAATCTCTGACCTGCTCTCCTATATCAACCTATCGTAAAATGCGTACTAAGAAATGTCAGTGGAAGTAAAGTAAGCCGGGATGATATTGAATACATCAGCCATCGAGTGCTGATCTGTCGAAAATATGTGGCTAGTATTATATACCGGGAGCCGAGGTAGCACAGTGGTTATCATTATATACCGGGAGCCGAGGTAGCACAGTGGTTAACATTATATACCGGGAGCCGAGGTAGCACAGTGGTTAGCATTATATACCGGGAGCCGAGGTAGCACAGTGGTTAGCATTATATACCGGGGGCCGAGGTAGCACAGTGGTTAGCATTATATACCGGGAGCCGAGGTAGCACAGTGGTTAACATTATATACCGGGAGCCGAGGTAGCACAGTGGTTAGCATTATATACCGGGAGCCGAGGTAGCACAGTGGTTAACATTATATACCGGGAGCCGAGGTAGCACAGTGGTTAGCATTATATACCGGGAGCTGAGGTAGCACAGTGGTTAGCATTATATACAGGGAGCCGAGGTAGTA
The DNA here is from genome assembly GCA_963921405.1 of Cepaea hortensis. Taxonomy (NCBI): domain Eukaryota; kingdom Metazoa; phylum Mollusca; class Gastropoda; order Stylommatophora; family Helicidae; genus Cepaea; species Cepaea hortensis. Next base: position 20,815,636 of record OY992889.1, read on the forward strand.
CAGTGGTTAGCATTATATACCGGGAGCCGAGGTAGTACAGTGGTTAGCATTATATACCGGGAGCTGAGGTAGCACAGTGGTTAGCATTATATACCGGGAGCTGAGGTAGCACAGTGGTTAGCATTATATACCGGGAGCCGAGGTAGTACAGTGGTTAGCGTTATATACCGGGAGCCGAGGTAGCACAGCGGTTAGCGTTATATACCGGGAGCCGAGGTAGCACAGTGGTTAGCGTTATATACCGGGAGCCGAGGTAGCACAGTGGTTAGCGTTATATACCGGGAGCCGAGGTAGCACAGTGGTTAGCGTTATATACCGGGAGCCGAGGTAGCACAGTGGTTAGCGTTATATACCGGGAGCCGAGGTAGCACAGTGGTTAGCGTTATATACCGGGAGCCGAGGTAGCACAGTGGTTATCGTTATATACCGGGAGCCGAGGTAGCACAGTGGTTAGCGTTATATACCGGGAGCCGAGGTAGCACAGTGGTTAGCGTTATATACCGGGAGCCGAGGTAGCACAGTGGTTAGCGTTATATACCGGGAGCCGAGGTAGCACAGTGGTTAGCGTTATATACCGGGAGCCGAGGTAGCACAGTGGTTATCGTTATATACCGTGAGCCGAGGTAGCACAGTGGTTAGCGTTATATACCGGGAGCCGAGGTAGCACTGTGGTTAGCGTTATATACCGGGAGCCGAGGTAGCACAGTGGTTAGCGTTATATACCGGGAGCCGAGGTAGCACAGTGGTTAGCGTTATATACCGGGAGCCGAGGTAGCACAGTGGTTAGCGTTATATACCGGGAGCCGAGGTAGCACAGTGGTTAGCGTTATATACCGGGAGCCGAGGTAGCACAGTGGTTAGCGTTATATACCGGGAGCCGAGGTAGCACAGTGGTTAGCGTTATATACCGTGAGCCGAGGTAGCACAGTAGTTATCGTTATATACCGTGAGCCGAGGTAGCACAGTGGTTAGCGTTATATACCGGGAGCCGAGGTAGCACAGTGGTTAGCGTTATATACCGGGAGCCGAGGTAGCACAGTGGTTAGCGTTATATACCGGGAGCCGAGGTAGCACAGTGGTTATCGTTATATACCGGGAGCCGAGGTAGCACAGTGGTTAGCGTTATATACCGGGAGCCGAGGTAGCACAGTGGTTAGCGTTATATACCGGGAGCCGAGGTAGCACAGTGGTTAGCGTTATATACCGGGAGCCGATGTAGCACAGTGGTTAGCGTTATATACCGGGAGCCGAGGTAGCACAGTGGTTAGCGTTATATACCGGGAGCCGAGGTAGCACAGCGGTTAGCGTTATATACCGGGAGCTTAGGTAGCACAGTGGTTAGCGTTATATACCGGGAGCCGAGGTAGCACAGTGGTTAGCGTTATATACCGGGAGCCGAGGTAGCACAGTGGTTAGCGTTATATACCGGGAGCCGAGGTAGCACAGTGGTTAGCATTATATACCGGGAGCCGAGGTAGCACAGTGGTTAGCATTATATACCGGGAGCCGAGGTAGCGCAGTGGTTAGCATTATATACCGGGAGCCGAGGTAGCACAGTGGTTAGCATTATATACCGGGAGCCGAGGTAGCACAGTGGTTAGCGTTATATACCGGGAACCGAGGTAGCACAGTGGTTAGCATTATATACCGGGAGCCGAGGTAGCACAGTGGTTAGCATTATATACCGGGAGCCGAGGTAGCACAGTGGTTAGCTTTATATACCGGGAGCCGAGGTAGCAAAGTGGTTATCATTATATACCGGGAGCCGAGGTAGCACAGTGTTAAGCATTATATACCGGGAGCCGAGGTAGCATAGAGACTAGCATTATATACCGGGAGCCGAGGTAGCCAAGTGGTTAGCATTATATACCGGGAGCCGAGGTAGCCACGTGGTTAGCATTATATACCGGGAGCCGAGGTAGCACAGAGGTTAACATTATATACCGGGAGCCGAGGTAGCATAGAGACTAGCATTATATACCGGGAGCCGAGGTAGCCAAGTGGTTAGCATTATATACCGGGAGCCGAGGTAGCCAAGTGGTTAGCATTATATACCGGGAGCCGAGGTAGCACAGTGGTTAACATTATATACCGGGAGCCGAGGTAGCACAGTGGTTAGCATTATATACCGGGAGCCGAGGTAGCACAGTGGTTAGCATTATATACCTTGAGCCGAGGTAGCACAGTGGTTAGCACCTGCGGTCACTTTAGTCATGAGTTCGAATCCTCATTGTGACGCGATTTAAACAAAACTAATTAAACATGGCTACCAGATCGTCAAAGTTAAAAGAATATCACGTTGTCACTACTTGAGGCTTAATGGGCGTGACTAGGTGACGCCTAGATCTCAATGGGAACATCACGTACATACTGTATAAAAAATTTAATGTTTTGCATATCCTTTACAGGACATCGCTGTCAACATCAGCATCTTTCAGCTGATTGTTGATTTCTTGCAAGATTACGCTCAGTAGTTTGCCATTACGTTCTGAGCGACAGGCTCCATACTCTCATAAGTCACTGGCGCGACTCGAACCGCTTCCAATTCTCGTGCGCTCACGTCAACCACGAGAGTATTCGGGGTTACGGAGAAAGCTGTTAACCCCTAGGCCAGGGAGAAAAACTATGTCTTTTGTTGCTTCTCTTGCCTATTGTTCCTGGTTCTCTCTGAGAATAACATACAGACAGACATACAGGAAATCAGCCCTCAGCTAATTTACCATGAACAAGTTACTGAGGGGCATGTGACAGTTTTTTTAATTTAACTTAAGGAGCCTCGTTAAGGCTATTGCCTTATAAAGAAATCTGGGAAGGTTACAGCGAAGTCAGTTCTTCATCTAGTGAGAGAGTGAACGCAGAATCCCGAGGAGCTTCGAGTGACTCTTTGTATCTCCGCTTCTATACCGAAACAGTAGGGCTCAGTTCAGCTCTAGCCCTAGACGGGTTCAAAACAACCCAGGTGACTCTATCATTACATCGTCTACATCGTGTGTCTGTATCTGCATCTGTGTTCACATGATGATATATAGCTATATATAGGTTTCTGTTTTTTAAAAATCAAATCAACACATTTTTTGGGGTTCTAGTTCACTGGTTGAACTAAGAACTTTCAAAAACATATTTCTTTCATTAAAATAAGATACAAGTGTTTTATTACGGCACCCACGTGCTCTCCTCTTGATTCTTTGAATGCCAGGTGTTCGTGCAGTGTAATACTTAATAGGGGGATACAATTTCTGACAAAAGCACTTGCCAGATAAACTAGACATTCGTGTTAGCTCTTCCTACATGCTTCCTACAGTGTGCTTCACCTTCTGCCTTTTGTCTCCGAAGTGAATCCCATGATTTTCTATCTTCTTGTAACGAGCCACAATTTATAAAGCCTATTTGGCTAACTCTTGGGTAGGGTTGTCTGCCTATTATAGTTAAAAATACCATAGCGGCCAGTGTCATTGGGCATATTTTGCCAATCCTGGTTTTATAAGCCTATCGGCACTCAATGGATAATGTGGCCAGTATCTTGTCGATAATTGTTTAAAACTCAGCCTAGTACCTGGTACTCGTTTTAACTTGTGTAGCCTGGAAGCCCATGTCAATGCAAATGAAATTCCCATCCCGAAGGGGGTTCGAACACATGCAAGGCCGAAGTTTTAATTTGTCTTAGTTTGGTCTCAATTGTGTGACCTGACCGACATTGGAAACACTGCCAGCCAACATGCAAGGCAGCAAGGTCTTGTCTGTCTTAGTTTGGTCTCAATTCCGTGGCCTGTCCGACATGGGAGACACTACCAGCCCACGTGCAAGGAGGCTAGTTTATATCTGTCTTAGTTTGGTCTCAATCCTGTGACCTGTCCGAATGGAAGATACTAGCAGGCTGCATTAGTTACGGTGATGTCAGCATAGATCTTGGAGTCATTGGAACACGTAAGCACCCTTTCACACTCCCACTGCTTTTCCAAGGTGGAGCTACAACTGAGGGGTGTTTTTGTTGTAAACGTTTAATTGCATATCTTTGGATGTGTTTGACTGTTCCCGAGTTCATACCCACATGATAATATGATTGCTAATTGCAACAATACTATCCAGCTGTTATGCTAATTGTCCCACTGAATTAGTCTGAATATTCTACACATACACGCGCCTCTAAACGTTATTTAGCAATGTGCTGATTCATCTATATTCATTCATTCATTCAGTAGGATGTCCTTTGCAGAATTTCGCTCCCATAACAACCTTCCGGAAAACGCCTCGGTCATAAGCAAGATGTCCCGCGTCCGATACATCCATCTCGAGATCATCTGCCACATCCTACACCCATCTTCTCTTTGGTCTTCCTCTTCCTCTCTTCCCAGGCATACAATTCTTCATTATTGTTCTCTCCAAACTTTTATGACGTTTTAAGAGACCAAAATAGTTCAATTTTCTTTGTTTTATCGTATTAGTAGCCAAACTTCTTCAATATTCAGTTCTTCTCGTATGGATGCATTTGTTCTTTTCTTTATCCAAAATATTTTTAGAATCCATCTATAACATGAATATTCAAAGGCAATTATGCGCTTTTCAGCTCTTTTAGTAAGTGCCCATGTCTCACATGCGTATGTTGCAATGGGAAAGACGCATGCTCTTAAAAATCTAATGTTTGTAGTTCTATCCGCCCACATCCACAATTTATTCAGTTGTTTTAGTTTCTAACAAGCAATAGATATACGTCTTTTAATTTCATTCATTATGTCACCATTTTCCATCACCTTCAATGTTTCCCCATTAACAAATATTTCTTTCTCCATATTAGTTTTATCTGTATGCATTACTTTGCTTTTACTGTGTTAAGATTCGGTGATGTGGATAGCAACACTGTATCATCAGCATATAGAATCTCTGGTATGTCATAACCACAGATATGTAGGGCATCATATAGCTTATTGGTTACATAACCTGTGAGTTTGTATGGATGTGAAGCGTGGACAATGAGCAGACAAGCTGAAAAACATCTGATGGCTGTGTAAATGTGGTTTCTGAGGAAAATGCAAAGAATACCATGAACAGAGAGAAAAATCAATGACCAAGTCCTATAAGAAACAAATTAAAACCGTAAACTGATTAGAGAAATTAGACGCAGACAATCACAATTTTTCGGTCACGTTAAGAGAAGAAATAAATTGGAGAACTTGGTGACAACTAGCAAGATCCAGGGGAAGACAACAAGGGGAGAGAAGAGAAGTAAATACCTGGATAGCTTGGCCACGTTGTATGATCGAGACAAGAACACTGAGCTGAGTCTCGATCCTGGTGATCGCCCACGCTTACCGGCATGGCACATGATGATGATATAATCTCTGACATTTCTCATTATGTTTTCGGCGTACAGGTTAAACAAATAAGGGGATAGCACACAACCCTGTCGGACACCGTGCTTGATGTCAAACCAATCTGATTTCTCGCCACCTATTCTTATAACTTCTTGTTGGTCAAGATAGGGCATTTGTATAAGGTGCACCACATGTGATGGAAAGTCAATTTTTCAAATGATTTCCCATGATTTCTGATGTTATGCACAGTAATATGTATTTGAATAATCCAGAAAACACGCGAATAGATTTACATTAACTTGCTTACACATCTCTATTAGTAAACGCATGTTGAGTATATCAACTCTTGTTCATCTTCCCTGTCTAAATCCAGCTTGAATCACGTTATCATCCTCTTCGATTTTCTTACGTAGTCTTCCCGTTATAATTGTTAGTTGAATTTTACTTTGCATGACTGATCAGGGCAACAGTTCTATAGTTGGTGCAAAATTACGGGTTGCCCTTTTTAGGTATTGGAATAAAGATTGTTCTCTTCCAATGTTTTAGCCATATGCCATATTTCCATATCTGTTTAAATAATGCTTGATAGATTTGGATGCTTACTTCTCTTCTGGATTTAATTAGTTCAGCTGGTATCTCATATATGAAGTATGCTATCATCAAATGGCAATTCAGTAGACGAGATCGAAAATAGATGCAATAATGCAGATCAATTCACTGGGAAAATGGCACCAATACTATAGAATAAACGTGTTACAATAGCCACTAAGAAAGCACTAAATAACACAATCTTACTACTAACTCTATGCTACCAATGCCAAACCTGGACAAAAAAAAAGAAAAAAAAGAAAAGAAAGAAAAATCACAACAACAGAAATGAGATTCCCGAGAAGAATACTCAGTGTATCAAGAAGAGAGAAAATCAGAAATGAAGAAATCAGAAATGACGTTGGGGTTATAGCAGCGCTAGATGCTATCAGAAAACAGCAAGTTAAATGGTTTGGCCATATAACTAGATTACCAACAAACAACAAGCCTCAACAAGCAATTATGTACAGATCAGACGGAAACAGAGGAAAAGACCGACTACGCAAACGATGGACAGAGGGAATTACAGTCCATGGGAATCTCGATATATGAAGACCATACATAGGCACTCTCCTGCTGTTTATGCTTCATTTCGACACTCAAGGTAAAAGAGGAACCTGGTGAGATGAGATTAGATGAGATGAGATGAGGTATCTCATCACATCCTGGTGATTTACAACTTTTCATTTTCTTTATTGTCCAAACACTTTCATATAATCAGGTTCTGTCTCTGCTGTCATTGGTTCATGTATCTCATTCATATCCTCACAGGTATTCATATCATACATTCTACTGCAGTATTCCTGCCATCGTTCTAAAATTATTCTTGAATCTGTTAGAGTATTTTCCCAATTTGTCACAGATAACATTTAATTGAGGTTGTGCATTCCTTGTCAATAACTTCATTTTTAAAAAAACATTTCATAATCTCTTCCATTCTTATACTGCTCTATATATATATATATATATATATATATATATATATATTGCTCTATTCTACGAGTACAACAATCTTGTATATATTGGTTTTTGTCCTTTTTGTGTTCTTTCTTATTAAAGATGTATTACGATGTGCTAAAGATGTATACCTCGTCTTGCTCTTATCGGTTTCGCCTCCTTTCTGTTTCAGTTCCCTTCGTTGTGTTATTAATTCTAACGTGTCTGATGTAATCCATGGTTCATGTTGCTTATTATTGGTGGGAATTAAATCTGTGGCTGCTGTTATCAAGATATCCCTGTATTTATGCATCTTAAAAATTCGAATAAGAAGGTTAAGAGTTTTTTGTTTTCAGTTGTATAAGATTATGTGTGTAAGTGCTTTTTTTTTTTTTGGGGGGGGGGGGGGGTCAGGTCGTATACAAATAGAGGTGTAAACACAGTAGAACATAACCCACGGGATCACATGTTACTTATTGTTCCACGGAAAACATACAATTAGCGATCATATAGCAAAGGTCATCTGCTGCTGTCAGAATGGTCACATATTTATATGTTTACATAAACATCACGGCAACAGTAAAATATACCACGCGAATTTGTTGAAAAATTTTACAGCAGGGGAAACAAAACCAAAGGAAAGACCTGTTAATGGAGAGTGAATGAATGATAGCGTGTTCTTTTTTGTCAGAACAGGATCAAGATCATCAAGACAACATATCCAGGTTGCGCCTTTTAAACAGAACGACATCAGTGTATGCCAAGATGTTTCTACTAAATCCAGAGCTACATAAAGAAAGGCGACGTCATTTTAAGGAATATTCTTGGCCTAACCAGTTCCTATGACAAGGAAAGAAGTAAGGGACTTGTTAGTTAGTTAGTTATCAGTCGGGGTATCTTCGTTGCACTCCGGACATGTCCATAGGTGCTCAGATCCTCCCCCCAGCATATGCATCAGCGTCCGGTGGCTAATAGTGCCAGTTCTGTGTTGGTTGACGAGGCGCTTTGTTTTCCCGATGTACCTCTCGCGTCTGGCTGTGCCGATTCTTACTCCCAGGTCTTTCATCCTGGAAAGCGATGTGGAATCACTGGCGTCAAAATCCTCTGTTCTCGCCATATCTTTAAGGGCGTTAATAACATCGGCACGATCCATGGGCTGGCCATCTACAGGGGGTGCAGAGCCAGCCAATTTATCAGCTCGTTCATTTCCCTCGACTCCCGCATGTCCCGGGACGAAGATGAAGGTGACTTTGCGGACAACAGACTTCCGCAGCGACTCAGTCCACTGTCTACGTACAGATCCAGCTTCGACCTTCTGAATCATGCTCATTGAATCACTTAGTACATACACGTTGGTATAATGCTGTGATTCCAGCCATATGAAAGCCTGTGTAACTGCCATCACCTCCATCGTCATGCTGCTCGTGGTCATGGAGTGGGCACCACTGGATTCTTGAACGGTTCGGCCCGCTGAGCGGGCTGTAAATGCCCACGCACTTCGCTGCTGCTTTACAACAGATCCATCTGTATAGATGAGCACTTCGGGGCTATCTGAGTGATCATAGATGAGCGCGTTAACCTCTGCATTGACAGCGGCAGGGTTCTGCTCTCTGCACCGTCTGTCGAGTGTGATAATGCAGGAGAAGGTACACTTAAAAGCTGGAGGCACCGGCACCCATTCCTTGCCGGGGTTGATACTGGTAAGACTGCAGACCTGTCCGACGACATCTTCCGCCCGACCCATCCATGATTTGCCCCTCTTTAGCCTGTCACCCTTTTCTCTGAATACATCGTCATGCAGAGGGTGCTGCTCATCTGCACTTATTTTTAAGTATGCACGAGCTCTCCAGATCTTGATTCTGTGTTCCATTGTCGGGAAGTCAAGGAGGTATCTCATTGCTACACAGCTGGTGTCTTTCGTGCAGCCCAAAATGATGCGCATGGCTTCGTTTTGTACCTTTCCAAGTCTTCCAATCTGTGTAGGGCTGACAGTGAGGATGGCCAGGGCATACTCGATGCGTGAAAGCACAAGTCCTTGGAACAGAAGTAATAGCAGTCTTTGCTCGATATTGGCACTCGCCATGACTCTCATTGCTGCCAAACCTTTTCGAGCCTTCGTTATGACATAATCGACATGATCTCTGAAGGACAGGCTACGATCAAGCCTCACGCCAAGATATGTCATTGACTGGGTTCTACTCAGAATGCTCCCATCCATTCTTACTGCCGGCAGGTCTGTTTTCACAATATGGTTGTTTAGTGAGAACCATGTAACCGTTGCCTTTGCAGGGTTGACAAGGGCATCGGCATCAGCACACCATGAGGAAATTCGATCTAGTTCGCCCTGCATATAGTTGGCAACCGCCTGTCTATCTCGACCCTGTCGATACACGAGGATGTCGTCAACGAATGATAGAGTCCTACCCCTCCCATCCAACTGTTGTTCAGTGATCGGCACCGTATACACGTTGAATAGTACTGGTGACAGTGGTGAACCCTGCGGCAATCCTGGACATATCGTTATCGGCTCAGAAGACCAACTCCCGCATCTTAGCACCACCTTCCTTTGGAGTAGAACTGCAGCTATCCATCGTACAAGGTGAGGGTGCACTTTCAGTCTGAGGAGGGTTTGCATCAAGTGCTCGAAAGATACTCTGTTATATGCGTCCTCTAAGTCTATGGCGGCCGCACATGTCTCTTCTCTGACCTGAAATCCTTCGTAAACATCTTGAGCAAAGACCGCCGCATTCAGCCATGACTCTTTGTTGCGTCTGTATCCTCCAAGTGTGGGCGGGAAGCAGCCGAGCTGTTCCAAGTCCCAAGCAAGTCTGTGTGCTACAATTTTCTCCAGTAGCTTGCCAACAGTATTCTGCATCGTAATGATTCTGTAGCCGCTTATCTTGGAGTGGTCTTTGTTCGGTTTTGGCAGCGGCAGCAGGTAGCTGTGTAGCCATTCTTCTTTGACCTGACCCCTCTGGATACTGGTGTTGAATTCTCTGGCCAGTTCTTCCATGTCATCATCTGATATCACCATTAGGTCACCATATCGGATGCCGTCTGGGCCTGGGGCGGTGTTAGGTGATTTCTTGAGCATCGCACGCAATATGTCAACTGTGATCGTCCATTCTTCGTCTGTCCCGACCCCCTCGCACAACTGAGAGAGTGTTGTTGTGGTCCTCTGTCTGGCGGGCTCATCTTTCTGGTCAGTCTGTTCTATGTAGCGTGCAAGAAGGGCCTTACCTTTATCCGCATCCGACTTTTTCCATGCGAGGTCTGTGCCTTGAAAGTCTGGAATACCCCTACGTTGTGCAGCACCGTTCATGCTCTTGTGGAGGCGCCAGAATGTCGTAAGAGATTGCTCGGAGCACACCTTCCTGCAGAACTCGTCCCATTTGTCGGCCTTGGCCTGTTTGGCGCAGGATTTGAATAAAGTCGTCGTCCTAACGACCTCAGTCTTCAGGTTCGCCAATTCAACCTGTGGCATGTTAGCCTTTCTGGCCTTTTGCCAGTCTTTGACAGCCTGCCTCTTTCCCAGCCACACCTTCTCGACCTCTCCATTCCACCATGGTGGCTGCAGCCATCTTTCTTGTCTCCTGCGGGAGGAAGTTAGTTTCCTTCTTCTGATCTTGCTTATGGCGTCTTGACCAGTGGTGTCGTACGGGAAGGCATTGGTCTTGTTTCTTTGACTCATGGCCCCGTCTTTCTTGATCAGGATGACACAAGGGTAGTGGTCACTATCGTGGTATCCCAGTGTGCCCCACCGGCACCTTGGTGCGATGGTGGGCGACACCAGAGCCAAGTCAATGATGCTGTCAGAGTCGCCTGGTCGAGTGGCCATTCTAGTGACCTTCCCATCATTCAGACAGATTAGGGCAGCAGATGCCAGGGCGTCCTCCAAATCTTCTCCCTGAAGACTGATCAGTTACCATCGTATGTTCGTACTTAATTTCTCAGATGTAAACATATCATCTTTTAGCATATCCTTTACAGGACTTAGCTGTCAACACCAGCATCTTTCAGCTGTATGTTGATCTCTTGGCAAGATTACGCTCAGTAATTTGCCATTGCTTTCTGAGTGGCCGGCTCAATATCCCGCAAGTCACGAGCGGGGGTCGAACCGCCTCAGCTGTCGCTCCGCTAATAGACTCTGCGTGATAAACGGGATTACAGAGAGAAAGTGTTGTAACCCCACAGCCAGAGAGACCGGCAAACATATCATTAGTCTTGTTAAAACTCACAAAGAGAAACATGCCATGAAAGTGGATTGGATTCCATAGTTTAATTGGATCCAAACAAAGGTCAATTATCCAGTTTTACACATGTCTCTTCTTTCGTTGCCATTCACCTTTAGGACTAATTCTAGCACTGCCATGAACCGAAAAGTACAATGTAGAGAGTTAACAGAAGAAACGACGGTGATATGACAAACTCAAAAGTTCAGACAGAATTAAATGACTAGTAACGAGAATAGTAACTAAAAATAGTTCAGTATAGACTGGACAAAGAAACTGAGACGAATAGTAATCAGCCGACACGAGACGGATCAAGGACGATCACGTGACAAGACCTGAAGACGGACGGAAGGTGTGTTCTTAAACATAGTTGCCATTCTAGATATTTTATATCCAGATCTAGAGGTTTTTGGCAGCATCTGGATACTGTTTTCTGACGTTTGGATGCTGGATGCAATTCTAGATACTTTTCATTTGGAGTCGGATATTTTGAATACTTTCTAGATTTTACTTTTCTTTCGGTGTCATTTACCCATTTTATGTTCGGTCTGGACGCGCGTAAATTATGGTAACTGCCATTATTTAAACTTTGAACTGACTTGGGTCAACGCTCAACAATCTGGCAACCCCCCCCCCCCCCCCCCCCGGTAATGAGTAAAATGGCGCATAAGGGCACTGAAGAAACTTTTGGTCAGTAAACATTTAAACTTAAAGAATTTGGCTGCAATTGGAACCAATAATGCAACGGTAATGGTCGGTATCAACCATGGCGTGTATACACAATTGAAGGAAGATATCCCATCTTTAATCCTTATGAAATGTGCGTGTCATTCCTTGCAGCTAGCATTATCACATGCCTCATCAGTCAGAATGTTTACCAAGGAATTTGGAATTTCTTATTGCTGAAACACATAACTGGTTCTCCAAATCATCTGTCAGACAACAGCAATATAATAATTTATATAAAGCATTAAATGTGGTGCTGTCAACATCAGAATTTTTCAGCTGTTGTTGATGTACAAGGCAAGATTACGCTCAGTAGTTTGCCATTGCTTTCTGAGCGACCGGCTCACATACCCCTGTAAGTTACCAGCGCGGCTCGAACCGCTGTCGGTTCGGGCGCAGCTGCGTTACTCACGAGAATATACGGGATAACGGCGATAGCCGTAAATTTTTCGCCAGGGAGAGCGGCAGTCACATCAGTACATATGTAATTTCTTACTTTCTCAATCTGGATATTTTTCCTAGATACTTTGCAACGAAATCTAGATATTTATGGATGTTGTTTGGGCCATTTCTAGATACTTTTGGTCCAAAAAAAAGTGGCAACCCTGTTCTTAAAGGCATTGTGCCGGGGAACTTGTTAGCAGTAACATCTAAGCTACAAAGGACAATGCGTTGTTCTGACTGTATTTTTGAACGAAGAAACTGAGTAAAGCCGAGTTGTCAACGAACTGAGCTATCTAAACTAGCGAAGGAATTGACGACAAGCCTGACAGAAACTCCAGTCAGACTTTTCAGCCAGTGAAGGCGACGTAACAACATCGACAACTAGGTCAAGAGACGTCAGCATTGTGTGTGTATAATAATGTGTTCAATCCCGAGGACAAACTGTAAATGGTGTAAGTTTATATCTGATTTTTGGACAGACTAGTGTTGATAGTGAGAGGGTGGCACAAACACTCATGAAGACAGGGGCTACATGTTAACTAGCGACTTCGGGACGGATGGCGTGCATGTAAACAAGTTACAACGCAGAATCACACATCGAGTGGTATGAGTCGGTGGTGGTGCACGGGATTTTGATCACCGATTGTCACGACAAGTTTGTAGTGCACTGGGACGAAAGCATTATGGAGTAATTTTGTCTCAGTTGTTTAACAATCAGAATTGTATATTATAGTTTATAGTGTTGTACTCTATGTGACGAGCCAGTATATCTACTTCCACCTAAATAACACTATGGCAAGCACAATAGCAATTTCAACTTGTTCATGAATGTCCACATGCTGTCCTTTATGTGGGCAGAAAGTTAACAGAAACAGAAAATAAATATTCAGTTAAAGGGCTTTCGCTTAAAAGTCGACAGGGTCGACTTTATTGCACCGGGTTTTTATCCCATATGGCTCTGTCTCTTTCCGCAGCGCGGAAAGCGTTACACAAAGCACGAACTCCGTAGCTCTAGCGACGACCCACAGGAGTCTCCGAAAAATTTCACTCGTTATCCGAAGGACGCGGCCCGGAATCGAACCCACAAACTTCGGAGCCCGAGTCAAACGGCTTGACCACTTTGCCACGGAAGAACAAACAAGAATAGCTTCTCTAAGATGAGAGATTGAAACAATGTAACCATTTCGGTAATTGCACAATATGACTCAACATGTGTTGTCGTGATATTTGAGAATTATTCTCTATGTCTGACTGATAATGTTCAGTAATTTGTTTTCACGAAATTGGGTCAGCAAATAAACAAATATAAGTCACCTTTTCTTGAGAAAATATTAGTGGGTTTACAGAACCTGTTATTCAGATTCCTAGAAAACCTTAAACCTGTTGTAGATATAAGCAAGGCCTCACATCTAGGTAGGCTTATTATTCACTTTCTCAGGTATATCTTTATCTAATTCTATTTCGTTTAGATATGATTGTGTTGTTCATGAAGAAGATCAATAGGATCAAAATGTCTGAATAATAGTGTTGTTGTTTGATTGTATTTTTGCATTTTCACTCTACGTTAATTTATTATTATTATTATTATTATTATTATTATTATTATTATTAGTAGTAGTAGTAGTAGTAGTAGTAGTAGTAGTAGTAGTAGTAGTAGTAGTAGTAGTAGTAGTAGTAGTAGTAGTAGTAATTGTCCCCTTGTTATTTCTGTATACGGAGTTGCAGTGTCTGTGTTTGTTCTCTCTCTCTCTCTATATCTCTCTCTCTCTCTCTCTCTCTCTCTCTCTCTCTCTCTCTCTCTCTCTCTCTCTCTCTCTCTCTCTCTCTCTCTCTCTTTCTCTCGTTTGCAGGAGTTAGAAGTACCTAAGAGCTGTCATCTCATATTAATGTTCTCATTGCACATAATCAAAAAATTCACTTACCGCTCTTCTTGGCACATTTCGCGAGCTCTTTAGATAGAACTGTCAACTTTTGCGTCACGGCAAATATCTGGAAAGACCAAAAAATGATTATTTATGACAGTAAACTCATCAGCATGCGATATGCCGATAAGCGTAGTTGGTCATGTTTCGCCATCTCACATGGTCACCAGAGTCATGGATTAGCTCTGTGTTCTTGTCTCGACCATACCACATTGCCAAGTCACTCAGGTATTTACTTCCTTGCCTCCCCCTTGTTCTTTTCCCGTCAATCATGCTAGTTGTCACAAAGTTCTCCAAGTTATTTCTTCTCATAACCTGTCAAAAATATTCTGACTGTCTGCGTCTAATTTCCCTAATCTGTTTACGGTTCTCATTTGTTTCATGTAGGACTTGGTCATTAGTTTTCCTGTATGTCCGTAGCATTCTTTGCATTTTTCTCAGAAACCACATTTCCACAGCCATTCGATGTTTTTAAGCTTTTCTGCCTATTGTCCACGCTTCATACCATACAAAAGTACATGTTCTATGTAGCACTTTGACATTCTTTTTCTCGTTGCAAATTACATCTTTTTTATTGTCAGTATGTTTTCCATCTTGAAAAAGGCTACCTTCGCCAAAGCGATTCTTGTTCTAATCTCTTTCCGGCACCTCCACCCCTTCCCCCAACAAAATCCGATGTTATGACTGTTCGGAGATAGTTGTACCGATTCACATGTTTAAGAACATTCCCATTGATCCTTATATTACATTGTGATATTTCGTTCTTCTTAGAGGCGACCATAATCTCTGTCATCTCACAATTTAATTCTAACCCTAGTTGTTAAATTGTGCACAATAACCGTATTTACTAAACATTGCAGATCCTGTTCATTGTCTGCAATCAATACTGTATCATCCGCATATCTAATATTATTGATGTTATGTCCCCAATGGTGATTCATCTCATATCTTCTAAATGTCTACACATATATTTTCACTGTATAGGAAAAATACAATCTGGAGACATTACATATCCCTATTGCACACCTCTCTTAATAGACTGGAATTGATCTACTTCATTATCAATCTTTATGGCCACTTGTTGTTTCCAGTATATGTTTTTTTAAAGATATTTTCCATCAGTTTGTAGATCTGTAAGCATGTACAGATGGACAAGACAAGGCTCCTCTACCAAGCCCTCATATGGTCACCGGTAGGGAAAAGAAAACGGGGAAGACCAAGAGAGACCCTGCGTAGAACCATCATTAGAGAAGGCTCATTCAATGGCCAAGTAAACATACAAGACCTACAACAGGTAGCAGCGAACCGCCGGACATGGAGAGTCATGACTTCTGCCCTATGCGCGGCCTTAGGCCCAAGAGGAAAGACTAACTAGACTAAATAAGCATATTCATCATATTGTCATGTCTTACTTTATCGAAAGCCTTTGTGTAGTCAATGAAGCAAAGATGTAGGTCCTTGGTTACCTCTATCAAACGCTCGATTAATGTTTCGATTCTGAGAATCTTTGTCAAGGACATTCATTCATTCAGTAGCATGTCCTTTGCAGAACCTCGCTCTGTCGTGAAATCACTGAAATTTGACAATCAGATGATAAAAATACCAAAGCCAGTTTGATCTGCAACTGCAAGTTGTTTACTACGGGGAGTCGGTGAGATCAAACAGTGGAGTCGTCTTTGAAAGTCTCCACAAGACAGAAAGTTGTAGGCTTGTTATTGTGACCCGATTGGGAAAATGCAGGAAACAGGCTACCCTGTTTTGGTTGTTGAAACTAGGGGAACCACTTTTGCATTGATTAAACAAAGGGGAGAGAAGATTTCTTAAATGGATAGTCTGCCCCTGGACCACTTTTGCATTGATTAAACAAAGGGGAGAGAAGATTTCTGAAATGGATTGTCTGCCCCTGGAACCATCTGATGTGTTGACATCAAAGAACTTCACTAGAACACTCCAATGCTATTTGTGACAAATACATGACTTGTTTACAGTTAGTGTTGAAGAAAAAGTTGACTAGAGCTGACGTGTTTGTGTACCGCTGCTGGAATTCGGAGAGCTCTACAGTGTTAGATTAATTAAAGATTAATTAACATGTGTCTTTATGGCAAATTGTAGAGGCCATCCAGGAGTGATGTGGTGTTGCATAAGGTATTGCCTATAGTGTATTTATACCTAATTAATATAGGCAGTAGCCTTGTTAAAACTAGCTAGAGTAGTGAAGTGATGATTAGCTCTGTTAGTTGAGAATAGAGTAGTGAAGTGATGATTAGCTCTGTTAGTTGAGAATAGAGTAGGGAAGTGAGAATTAGCTCTGCTAGTGAGGATAGTGTAGTGGGGTGATATTTGGAGAGATTAAGGATGGGTTGGGAGATGGGGAAAGTGTCCAATGGTGGGATCTTTCAGTGGGGTGCCCACTGGGGTTCTGAACTCTGTCTATTGGTTTTTCCTTGTCATAGCCTGATTCGGACCAAGGTGATAAGCTCCTCTGCTCTATGACAGAGTTTATTTCGCTGATGAGTATCTGAGCGGGGCAGTAGGCCTACGCTCAGCTAGTAGGATCAGTGCCTAGTGCTCTCACCAGGTGTATTATTTCTCTAACAGGTTCCATGCCAGTTACGTGGAAGCTCTACACGAGTTATGAAGAAGTTTACTCCGATTGGGAAGAACACCAGTTGAACCGTAAATGTTTTCTTACGGAAAAATGAGTAAAGTCCAAGAAGAAAGGTTGTTCAATAGTGTTTGGGCTGGGCCCATGATCGGGAGGGTCCACCGGAACAGGGCTCAGATGAGCGAAACCATTTAACGATTCCAGTGTGTTAAGATTCACCTAGGATGGGTGTTGTTTGTTGATACACCACACATCATACGAACAACAGTAACTACACGAGAATTTTAAATGTAACATTCACATGATGTGGTAGATTCCAGTGAAACATTACAAGGGACATTGTACTTGAGACAATATAGACACTAGATAGGATCAAGTATATTAACAATAACAGTGATACTTAGTTTTCACAGTACAGAGATGTGTACATTTTAGGAACTATAGGAACGTATAATGTGCAGTGTGCAAACGGTCCATGATCAGTGGTAAATTAAAGACTGTATCTATTTCGGATGATCATATACAGGGATTACCAGGTAGCTACAGAAAAAAGTCAGTGTCTGGCAGGAGAGATACATCACCGGGTGAGGTTGTCTTGTACTGATCTAACGTGCTGTGGTGTCTTTGCAAGGATGAACTGACTGGGCTATTGATCTGAGGGTCCGATTCTACATACATGGTCACACATTCCTCACATACGCGTCTCACATACATTACACTTTTCCTTTTAATAAATAAATTATTATTAATTTTTGGAAGCTAGAGTTGTTGAGTATGTTGCGTTGGGGAAGAATGAGAGGGGGCATGATACAGCAGTGATAGAGAGAGAGAGAAAGAGGTGTCCATAGACTGACGGAGTTTTGTAGACGGATTCTGGTGGTTTCTCCAGGATACTGATATGGGGTTAAAATAAAATATGGGTGTTGATTCGTCTCACTCCAGGGACGACATTTTAAACGGATACACGACACGCTCCCATAACAACCTTCCAGAAAACCGCTCGTTCATAAGCAAGATGTCCCGCGTCTGATACACCCATCAGGAGATCATCCGTCACATCCTGCACCCATCTTCTCTTTGGCCTTCCTCTTTCTCTCTTTCCAGACATATACCCTTCCATTATTGTTCTCTCCAAACTTTCGTGACGTTTCAAGTGACCAAAATATTTCAATTTTCTTTGTTTTCTTCTTCTTCTTCTTCTTCTTCTTCTTCTTCTTCTTCTTCTTCTTCTTCTTCTTCTTCTTCTTCTTCTTCTTCTTCTTCTTCTTCTTCTTCTTCTTCTTCTTCTTCTTCTTCTTCTTCTTCTTCTTCTCCTCCTCCTCCTCCTCCAGCGTTCCGAGCCATTGATGTTCTTTGCTGCAGATACAATCCGTTTCTTTGTTTTATCGCCATTGCTTTCCTTCTGGGCAGTGACTGTACTAGTCGGTGGCCATAGCCATTGTCTCTACTGATGAAATCATCTGCCTATCGCCGCAGAGTACAAGACCATAACCAACAACAATCTGTCGGCTGCTCTCACACTCCATCCACCACCTGCTTCCATGACTTCACGTAACCCTGATCGGGGGGCTAATCGGGTACTCCACCTTGCCCAAGGGTGTCCCGTAGACTAACGGAGGAAAGGGTGCGTCTTACATCTCCTTTGATAGAGGATACCCCTACCCCGCTAACCGGTGTCAAGGACAGGACAACACAAATATATAAACAAACGAAAAAGACACAAAATAAATTGATACAACTATTATGGTGGTTTGAACCGGTTCTTATTTGTACTTATTTGTTATTTTATTGTTTTATTATTTCATTTTATATATTTATTGATTGCTTCTGATTTTGGATAAGTCACACTGTATTGTTCACCTGTGTACGAGGGATTTCCTTGTAAGGTATGTGAATGTGCATTGTGTCAGTGTTTAGTATGTCTCTTCTTTTCGCAGGAGCTAAATATACCTAATTGTTTCCAGTTCATAACGAGAATGAGGCAAAGTGTACGATTTGCGATAGTTACTTGTCCGTTACCAACAAAGGAACTACTGACTTGGAGCGCCATGTTGACAGTGAGAGACATAGAAACCTAATCAAAGTGTCCGCGTCATCTAGCACATTGACGTCTTTTTTCAGCCTAAGTACTCAACTGTGTATCTGAAAGCAACTTTGGCATTTCATAGTTTGTCATCATCAATCTTACAACTCGATGACATGCAAAGCTGGTTTGATGCACATATTATTTGAAGATTCAGAAATTGCTAAACAATATTGCTTGTGCAAAGACAACGACTGAAACAATAATAAACCAAGTAATTGCCCCCCCCCCCCCCCCCTTTCCCCACACTATTGATGAATTGGATAAATGGTATTTCAAGTTTCGGTCTTTCGACAGATGCTAGCAATCACGGTTCGCAGAAAATATTTCCGATCGTTGTTCAGAACTTTGACTGGAAAGCAGGTGAAATAGAAAACTAAGATTCTCGAGTTAGACAACACACCAAATGAAACCTCAGAAACTATATCACAGTATATTTTGAGAACACTTCAAAAACATGAGAGACACTTATTGGCAGCTATTGTAATAAAATTGTACTGATTGTGGGTTTAATCTGGAACGATTTAAATGAAATATTCAATATGTCCTACTTTGTCCTCCTTTTTATCTTATTATGTCCTCCTTTGTCCTCCTTTTTGTCTTATTATGTCCTCCTTTTGGTGCCCACATATCTGGCAACCCTACTCGTGCCGGCTGTGGAACAACCGAAATATAGATTTGGACAAGCCTCTGCAGTAATATGGTTATGGTTTCTGTCTAACTGCTGAGCATCTAACATCGGAACGAATCTGTCAACCAAGAGCTAGAACTTGTACTGTCTCGTATCGACTCTATAGCCCTTATAGCCTTCCCTCCGAGCGAAGACAGTGTATCTGGGGATGGGACTGCTCGGTGGGGCAAATCGCCGCTCGGTAACAGTCGCCAAGTCATGCAAATGTAAGCCTATGTCCAACATCCATGCCATGGTGGTAGTAGTCTTACGAAAGCCGCACTACGCAGCAGAGACCAAGAGCGGGGCCGAGATCCTCAGAGGAAGAGTCGGCTTCCCAGAATGCGGCTTCCCACGACCGCAGAAGTTAAGATGTTGTGAGGGCACCAAGCACCGTGTGCACAAGGCTCTCCTCCTCGAGGGAGGTGACGCTTGAGAACAGACATGTTTCCATGTATGGAGCAAACACGGAACAACACAAGGACAATGCAAACTACCGAACGTCTCGCACGGCAGGGGAAAAACGCCCGGAGTCATGACCCGGGCCCACCCCCAGAGAGTGTCAAGAAGGTAAGAGGATCGAAACATTCGGGGAAAGGGGACCCTTTATGACGATCAGAAGAAACCGTCGTGCTTGCTCCAAGTTGGAGTTTTTATTACTTCTGCAACCTGTCTGCCAGAGTTTTTCAATATTGGTCACTGACATCTTGAAATAGAATTTCCAGATCAGCCAATGCATCAAATCTTTTCTTTGCCTCTACGTTGAATTTATCTTTTATCACCTCATTCTTCAGTGCACATAGATGTAAGTGTGTGCTTCTTGGTGTATATTTGACCGTCTTTAATGTGTGTTTTATATTCCTTATGACTATTCCATGGTCGCTATAGTGTAACAGAGCACCATCTCTGTTAAGAAGTTAATGAGTTAATGGATGGTGTGCAAAATAGGGAAATAGGTTTGTGCACGCATGAGCACCAGCAGTTATGTATCTAGGGTTGATCACGCGTTGACGTAGGCTAGAGAAGCAGTCTCCATCTACCGCCACAGTCGACAAGTCGGGTACGATTTCATCTATACAATGTTCTACAAGTTTGATACAAATAAACTCGGATGAATTCTTCAACTTGACTTTGTCGTTTATAGCCAACATCAATTTGTCTGACTGCCTATAGTTGCTTTGTTATCCTCCCGCACTGTTAGAGGATAACAAATTGGTGCCTTAGACGCCAGGATTCGAAATTCTTAGGTTGTCGCGGCTCACACAAGTTAACAACTTCAGTGGGAGAAGGTATTGCAAACAACTGCATGTCGTATTTATGCACTGTCGAGAACTTACAGAGAACGGGCGCCATGAGCTAGATTGTCAACTATACACGTAAGGATGAAGATGTGGCCAAGAAAAATCTCAAATCAGTTAAATTTTGAGGCCACTCAAGTTCAAACGTTACCTCAAGTCAGTTAAATTTTGAGGCCACTCAAGTTCAAACGTTACCTCAAGTCAGTCAAATGTTTGAAGCCGCTCAAGTTCAAACGTTACCTCAGGTCAGTCAAATTTTTGAAGCCGCTCAAGTTCAAACGTTACCTCAGGTCAGTCAAATTTTTTTGCAGAATGGCGATCAAGGTTCCAATCATTTATGAATCCAATTTGAACCGGCCGTTTTATCGAATGTTATCCAAGGTCGAAGGATCGTGCAATTGGTTCTGAAATTATTTCAAATCGGGCTTGAGAGACTTTCAACAATTTTTGAATCCAGTACAACTCAATTATTTTGCTGAATGTGGCCCAGGATGGAAGAAGCTTGCAATTGTTTGGACGTCACTCAGACCTGGGGAAGTTTCTACTCGTTTTGCTTGCCTGACAAACTTGCTCTGGAGGACTAGACGACGCAGAAGTGCCCGGCCAGGGGTGAAAAGAAGCCAGGAAACCGACGTCGTGCCCAGACACGGGTGAAGCCAAGGCTCGCTCTGAAACATCCAGAAGTCTGAACTTAACCATCATACAGGAGAAGCCAGATCCTGGATCCAGAAATTTTACAGGACGAAAAGAAGACAGAGCAGAAGTAACAATTACACGCGACGTTTGAGAGAACTTTGTAAGGGCCAGACACCAGTCTAGTACAGTTTGAATACGCCGTGCGATGTGAGTTGTATCCTTACCTAAAATAGGCATATTAATTATGTTGTAATTGTGAAATTGTTTATATTAAGTGAAGTTATATAACAAAAATATTGCAACATGGCAGAGGAAGAGGTTTTGTTGACACAAGTTTTAGGGGGAGTGGGTAGAGCAATAAGCAGACTCAACTCCGCAATAAAGCAGCAAGGGGTAGGCACAGATATTGAAAAATTCAGTGGGCAGGCGAGAGATTTTAAGAGATGGATGACCTCGGTGGAGAAACATACACTTTTGGTGGGAGCGACAGACGAGGAGAAGAAGAATATTGTTTATCAAGCCACTGTAACACCGGTTTCGGATCATATTAGAAGAAAATTAGAAGCTGGAGTAGATAAGACATGGGAGCATTTTAAAGATGATTTAGCCCGTAAGTATGCTGAGATCACAGTACAGTGACAATCCAAGCAGAACACTGGAGAAACTGTGCAATTATTTGGTGACAGGTTGATTAACCTAGCTGAGGAAGCATTTCTGGGACAGAATGTACAAGGGGAAGAGGTAGAAAGGATGTTAGTCGGAATTTTTGTAGACGGTATAAAGTCGGATGGACTGAAGTTTAAATTAATGAGAGAAAACCCTGCGAGGTTATTACAGGCTGTGGATATAGCTGTACAGGAAGAGAGTTTGAGAAGAAGATTTAGACTAAGGGTAGGACGAGAGATAGGAAGTAATAGAGAAGAGAGAATTGAGGAGCCCATGGAGATAGGACAAGCGAGGTACGGATGGAGAAGACGGGGAGAAATACAGACACTGCAGGGAAATAATAATCAAAATACTTGTGATAGAGAAAGACAAATGAGAAACCCTATAAGAGAGACAGTGGGTGGCACAAATATGGTTTGTTGGAGTTGTGGTCAAAGGGGACACGCTTTTAGATTTTGTGGTAACAGACATGCTCAGGCTAGTGCACAAAATAGAAATATAAACAGTGGACCAAATAGAAATTTCGAAGACAGACAGAGGAATTTCACAAGGCCAAGAACGCAGGAAAACTGGCGTCCCACTTACTGAGTAGGACCTGCGGTAGGAGGGAAAACAAAAAGGTCCCAAAAATGAGTGAATATATTAATTACCCAGATGGCAAGTACAGTAGAAAAATTAGAAATAGAGAATATAGAAAATGGCCTCAACTTGGAGAGATAAAACAGGTTTCACTGAATATGATTGATCCTAGTTCATGCATTATAGAAAGAGGAAAATTTAGAATTAGAACATTGATTGGTTCAGGAGCGCAAGTCAGTGTGATTAAGGAAAATTTTTTATATCGGATATTAAAGAATTTTAAAATGTTTGGAAATCAAGATACCCTTCATTCGGTTACTGGACAAAATCTGGAAGTGGTTGGACAAACAATGATAAACCTTAGGTTGTGAGGAATAAACGTGAGACACCTTTTTCATGTGGTTAAAGAGTTAAATAGGAACATGATCCTAGGTAGGGATTTCTTACTAAAAAATGGTGTAAGGCTTTATTTTGATTTACATAAGTTGAGATTTCTAGATGTATATGTGGACTTGGATGAAGATATGCACGTATCGGCCCTGGTCAGAGTAAAAACATCTATGACTCTAAAACCACAGACAATCAATCTGATACAAGCAAAAATTTAAAAAAATCCTTATTTTTCAACAGGACAAACAGTTACAGTAATAGAATTAGAGAGAGAGAGATAATAGATGAACCAGGATTAGAAGTCACCAACGGAATAATAACATTAGATAGAAAATTAAGTTTTCCGGTAATGATTTTTAATAACACAGGGAAAGAAATTAAATTGTATAGAGGGTGTGTGATTGCAAAAATAGCACCTGATATTAACAACATAGCAACAACAGTTAAAGAAGGATTGACAATGAATAAATATCCAGAAGACCCTATTAATAACCGAAATAGAAGTAGAGGAAGTTGGAAAAGACGGAATGATGAATCGATCCATGCATTCAGAAAATATCCATCTCAAGTACATTCAATAGACAAAACAACGTCATCTTTGAAGAGAGAACAGGAGTTATTATCACAATTGAAAGCTCCGCAAGAGTATAAAGAAGTATTAGAAGACTTAGTAAGAAAACATCAGGATGTTTTTGCTATTAATGACTTGGAGTTAGGTAAGACTAAGACAGTTACTATGGAAATAGACACAGAAAATCATCCACCAATTAGTTTGAAACCATATAGAACTCCTCTAAGGAATAGAGAGATCGTAGAAAAAGCAATAGAAAATATGCTAAAAGCGGGAATCATAACAAGATCCAAGTCAGAATGGTCATCTCCGATTGTCATTGTGACCAAGAAGGACGGGAGTCACCGCTTCTGCTGTGACTACAGGGCCCTGAACAAAATCACCAAGAATGTAGCTTATCCATTGCCGGTGATTGATGATATTTTAGGACTACTTAATGGGTCTACCTTCTTTACTACGCTGGACGCAAGGTCAGGATTTTGGTGCATCCCTATGTCTCCTGATGCTCAGAAGAAAAGTGCTTTCTGTACTCACGCAGGTTCTTACGAATTTTTACGAATGCCTTTTGGAGTCAAGACCGCGCCTTCCCATTATATGTTATTAATAAATCAAGTATTAGAGGGCATGCAAAAGTTCGCATTAGCATATATAGATGACATTTTAATCTACACAGCAGGAGACGTGCAAGACCACCTGAAACACGTAAGGTTAGTATTTGATAGACTAAAATTACACGATGTTAAATTGAAACTCAGTAAATGTGAATTCCTAAAAACAGAAACTAAGTATTTGGGGTACATCATTAATAGAGAAGGAATTAAACCAGATCAGGATAAAGTTAAAGTCACTAGAGAATTACCTGCTCCAACCAATATAAGAGAAGTTCGAGCTTTTGTCGGTATGTGTGTGTACTATCGTCGGTTTGTTCCAAACTTCTCAGAAATAGCAGAACCCATTACAAACCTGACTTGTAAATACGCAAGATTTAAATGGACTGAAAATTGCCAGAAAGCATTTGATTAAAAAAAAAACAGCTTAACAACAGTTCCACTTTTGGCACATCCAGACTTAAACAAACAATTGGTGTTATATACAGATGCTTCGGACAAAGCTATAGGGGCATGTTTAACGCAACCATATGAAGGCGAAAATTCAGGAATACCAGGGGTTAGAAATGAGAGACCAATCTACTTTCTGTCACACAAACTTAGCAAATCTCAGAAAAAGTGGTCGACAGTCGAGAAGGAGGCATATGCTATCCACTATGCTCTACAAAAACTAGATTATTATTTACATAACGCAAGTATCATCATTAAAACTGATTATATGCCATTAAAATCTTTACTAGAAGCCCCAGTACAAAACAGAAAAATACAGACATGGGCGCTGAACTTACAAGGATACAACGCAAAAGTCGAGTATATATCCGGTAAAGAAAATACCTGTGCAGATTTATTGTCCAGAATTCCATACTCTGAGATATCTGAGGATAATGAGAATGAGAGAGAGCCGGAGATAGACGACCGAAACTGGCAGGTAAATATACTAGATTTGGCCGTGTTGAATAGAGAAAATTTTGAAAGCTCACAGACAGAACAAGAACTTGAACAAATAGCGGAGGGTCCACAATTACCACATTTTAATATGAAGGAAGAACAAGAAGTAGATCCGAAAGTAATAGAAATTTAAAAAAAGTTGAACGAAACAGCCGAAAACACTTTCAAAAAGAATTTTATTGAATTGCAGCAAGATGGACAGTTATACTATATGTATTGAAAAAAACTGAAGAGGCAGAATTAAGGAAATACATTCCGAAACAGTTAGAAAATAAGGTTTTAAGAGAATATCATGATGAAAATGGACATCTTGGCCGTGATAAATTGTGCAAAGCTCTCAAGAAAAAGTATTATTGGCCAAATATGTTTAAGAGTATTTATAAGTACGTTGACGAATGTGAGAAATTTAGGTTAAGAAATATGAAAACAATTAAATGTCCCTTACAAGATACGGATATTCCTCAGTTCCCAATGCAGAAGGTGAGTTTAGATATTTCAGGTCCTCATCCAAAAACGTTATCGGGGAATGTATATCTGCTTCATATTGTGGATTGCTATAGTCTCTGGCCAGAAGTGTATCCAATTCCAGATAAGAGCGCTGATTCTGTAATTAATATTTTTCTACAAGAATATATACCAAGGTTTAGTTGCCCACAGACAGTACTCACAGATAATGGAAGGGAATTTGTAAACAAAAAGTTTGAGAAATTACTACAAGATTTAAATATTGGCCACATAAAAACTTCTTATTATAGACCTTCCTCGAATGCGAAAAACGAGAGACAACATAGGACGTTATACAATATATTAGCAAAAAATGTAGAGGAACATGATAGGGACTGGGACCTCTATTTGGGACCATCACTGGGGGCAATACGAACGCACCAAAACGAAGGGACAGGATTTTCACCATTTTACCTGCTGTACGGAAGAGAACCAATACTCCCAATTGACAATCTGTTAAAACCTAGACGGAAATATATGGGGGAGAATTTTCAAGAAATGATTTTACAGGAAATGCACAAGGCACATTTAAGGTTAAGAAGTAATATAATTAAAGCTAGAGAACGACAGAAAAAGTACGCAGATAAAAATACACAACTACAATAGTTTAAGGTAGGTGATAGAGTTTACTATAAGAAGCATAGAAGAAACTCTAAATTTGATACTCATTGGGTTCCAGGATATTACATTTTAGAAAAATTAGGTCCGGTATCATATACTATCAAGAATTAAATAACAGGACATGTGGCACGTTCACATGTGGAGCATTTAACATGAGATGAAGATAAGGGAAGCGATAATAATAATAATAATAATATTATATATTATACGAGTTATACTCAGATGGACAACTCGTCAGAAGAGTTAAATATACGATACCCTCAGATTTTGGTAAAGATCCGGTACAAAATCAAGTAATAACAACACCAGTTTACGATGATACTTATGAACAAGCGGAAACAATACCTAAAACTTTTATGAAGGAAGAAAATAATACGTATGATGATTATAATAGTGTTGAATCTATGGAAGAGGAGGTAACAGCACCATTTAAAAATACCAGACAAGCAGTAAAAAGGAGGATAGCGAGACAGAGAGATAGAGAAGTTAAAAGACAAAAGCGAATTAGGGAAAATTCATCAAGTGATGAAGATATGCCACTGTTGGAAAGATCATTAAGAAACCAAGATAGACAAATTAGGCTAGATATAGAAAGAAAAAAATTAGAGGCCGCCGAGAATGTAAGCACAGAAGAACAATATATGGATGAAAAATCGGAAACTGATGAAAACGTAAATGGTTGTATGAAAGAAGATATTTTGAGTTCTCCTCGGGTTAATGAAGACATTGATGTAGAAATGGCAATTATAGAGAGAAGTGTAGCATTATTGAAAAAGTGGAGATATGATAAATAAGTTGATAGGATAGTCTGCAGATTGCAGGAGAATTTTTTTTTTACTATTATTTAAAGAGGAGTTAAAATGCGTGACCTGTGTTGGAAGACATGGCAGTTTTCTTATATACAGTAGCTGTAGATTACAGAATAATGTGTTAAGTTAAGTTTTCGTAGATTTAGAATATACTTCATTGCATTATGTATAGTATGCTATATTATTTTGATTGAATTGGTTCTGTAAAGTGGTTATTATTTGATTTTAGGATAAGACGTCTTGTGTTTTTTTTTCCTTTAAGAGTAAACGGTCGGTCCGTAAAAGAGACCGTTAATGTTTGTATTGATTTAAATTGATGATAATTTGACTATGTACATTATGTTGGGAATAAAACCATATATGACAAAATTTGGGGGGAAAGAGTTCTGTTTGGATTACGCTTGGTTTAATAACTCATACAACTTGTGGTTTCAGTTATTTTGACTTATTTGAGTTCATCATATTAACTTGATGATTGTTAAGACTTGATTGAAAAGAAAATTGTTATTATTTTGTTCTGAGTATAGAATTAGTGAAAACAATAAGACGGGGCCTTATGGAGAACCCTTCGTTCAGAAAATAGTAACCAAACGCCTGTGGACTAGAAGAGAGACATATTCCCCTTGTGAGTAATAAGTTTTAGTAAACATGAGTACCATAAACCTCGGCCTGGTACTAGTAAAAAGGCCGCTGCGTCAATCAGCATTAATGTTTGGAATATGGGGGTTAGTTACAGGGTGGTTATGTAGTTTAGAAACACATGAATTAAATGCCGTGCTTGGATTACGGGTTTTATAGTGAATCCTATACAAATAAAAGTTGGGAGAAATACGTTCTGGGGGGTTGAAATAGGAGCTGCATTAAGTCAGCATTAATCGAAAATACATGGATTGGAGGCCATATTATATTAAGGAAGAAGAAGTTAACGTGGGTAACTTCTATGGGTGGTATAAAAAGGGGCTGCGTCAGTCAGCATAAGTGGGAATACAATGCCAAAATAGGAATATAAGTAATTGGGGGTGGACATTAATGGGGCTGTAGATAGCAACACATATGGTTTAGTACGAAGTTAGATACGTCCATGAACAAGGATGGTTATAATGGGATGTAAGGGGGTTAAAAAGGAGCCGTGATAAGCAGCGTTAATTGGTTTAAAAAGAGTACTGTGCTTGTCAGCATGGAACATAGGTATAGTATTAGTAAGTATGTTCATAAGAAATGAACGTTGTCAATATTATTTTTATGGTTTAATCATGATTGAACATGAGCCATGGGAAATATAGTCATTAAGTACTGTATTAATGATTGTGGGTGGCAACACAAATATTACAAGTTTTAATATTAAGTATATAAGGAAGAAACTTTGGATCGTACTTAATTTTTAACAAACAGAAGTATATATTCATGGATTATAAGATGCGTTTTTAAAACTTTATCTTATAAAGTTTTTGTGAATGCAAGGGAGGATAAATGTGATTGCTTTGTGACTACTTCTTGCTATCTTCTGGGTGCGCGCCCCATTTTTCTGTCTATCCTATGTTCTTTTGTTGATGTCGGGAGAATATGAGAGGTTGCATAACGCATGACAAGCTTTGAATTGTGTTTATATACCAGCGATTTTGATGAACCTATGTATATATGAAATGAAATATCTAAGTAGATTCCTTATAAATTGTTTTAGAAAATGAAACCTTGTACGGTTATATACATAAACGAAGAAGAAGTATAACTTCACGAAGAACTGTGACCGAATATAGCGGTTGGCTATAAGATATAAGTAGACAAGTGGACTCGTAGGAGTAGAAAGAGTAATAACTAAAGCACACTGGTTAAGAGGGGACTAGGTTAAGATTGCAAGCGGGTTGGAAGAAATACATTGGGGATAAATAGGTTAGGAGATTAAGACTTTTTGGGAAAAGTCTTGTTGAGGGAAGAAAGGAATGTAACAGAGCACCATCTCTGTTAAGAAGTTAATGAGTTAATGGATAGTGTGCAAAATAGGGAAATAGGTTTGTGCACGCATGAGCACCAGTAGTTATGTATCTAGGGTTGATCACGCGTTGACGTAGGCTAGAGAAGCAGTCTCCATCTACCGCCCCTGTCGACAAGTCGGGTACTATTTCATCTATACAATGTTCTACAAGTTTGATACAAATAAACTCGGATGAATTCTTCAACTTGACTTTGTCGTTTATAGCCAACATCAATTTGTCTGACTGCCTATAGTTGCTTTGTTATCCTCCCGCACTGTTAGAATAGCAGTGTGCATTCGCTATAGATTTTTGAGAATTTTAAGGCATTTCAAAACCTTCTTTCAATCTGGTTTCTGATAATATTGTAAGGACACCTCCATGTCCATAGTCTCCTTGAATGTGGTTTAGAGCAGGTGTTTCCGATAATAATATCATGTTCTTTTGCCCACTGTACAGACCTGCAACCTCTTTCATCCTGTTCCCATAGTCCATACTTCCCTGCTGTGCATCCGTCCTGTTGATTTCAACTTTAGCATTAAAGTCACCCATTATTATATTTATTTCTGAATATTTGCTCTTCTTGAAGGCATACTCCAAATCCTTATAAAATTCACCGATGCTGCCATCACTGCTGTCTTTTGTTGGTGCAT
The DNA here is from genome assembly GCA_963921405.1 of Cepaea hortensis. Lineage (NCBI taxonomy): Eukaryota > Metazoa > Mollusca > Gastropoda > Stylommatophora > Helicidae > Cepaea > Cepaea hortensis. The sequence goes on from OY992889.1 coordinate 20,845,404, forward strand.
AAACTTGAATGATACTGAGAGCAAAAGGTCTTACGAAAGGTGTCTACACTGTCCTATGTGACTCCAATTCGCTACTTAACAATACTATGTCAGTGTTTGTATGAAGATTTGTGTGGCGATTAATAAAGATAATTTTATGTTGCTTCTAATTTGTTAGTTTTGATTTTATGAATGTAATTTGTACACTCACTGTTGTTGGTGTCACCTGTTTGTTTAATTCATGGCCTGGGTTGAGAAACACCCATTCGCAACCTCCGTCTCAGATTCCTGGGCTGTGTTCTTTCTGTGTTCTTGTTAATTCGAGAGGTGGTGCAAAATTTATTCCCTTTATTTCCGTTTCTCCTCTAATTCTTATCAATTCTCTTCTCATTTGGCTCTTCTCATTGCTTCACATCATTGTTTTCCTTCCACCTTCATATACATTTCCTTCAAGTTCATCCAACTGTCATTTCTATACAAGTACATATACACATATTCTATTTCAAGAAGTCATTTCTATAATACTTACATTTCTTCCCAGTTCATCTAGATGTCATTATAACAAGTCATTTCTATAATACTTACATTTCTTCCCTGTTCATCCATTATAACACATCATTTCTATAATACTTACATTTCTTCCCAGTTTATCTAGCTGTCATTTTAACAAATCATATTGTGACAAGACCGCCGGGGCTTGGACTGGTTTGCCACGATAGATACTATCCCCTGCCTTTGCTCCAACCACCTCAATAGCACTCTACATCTACCAGGCCCCACACAAGCCGGGACAGCTTAACCTTCCCTCCCTCACCTAGGGTTCCAAACCCCAAGGGGGCTCGGACCAGACACCAGTCATATCACTGCACAAAGTCGTAGCTAAGAGAACAAAATTTAATTCTGAACTACGTCAACCACAACACAGAGAAGGATGGCTGAAAGCCAGACTAGAAGAACTATGTACAAGATCAAAGACGCAGATGAGTATTCATCATGGAGGCGGACGATAGCTCGTGCGGTTGTCCAGTCGTGGTAGCGACTCACCCAGGCTCCTCCAGTGGACTGGAACTCCAAGGTCTGCTGCCTCTCCAAAGTTCCCTCTTCACCCAGAGAACCAAGCAAGGGCTGATCAAGCGCAGTACCACTGCCTGACTGACACTGCACTGATGAACAAGGATCCTTCCTTGCTGTCGTACTATTTCACTCGTCACACTCTTGATGAAGTCTGGGCCGACCCTAGAACATTAGCGGTCTCCCACTTGCAGAAAAAATACATGTAGCGCCGTCTCAAAATACACAAGAGCCAGGTCACTCTTCTATCTCATCAGTGACCCACACACTGATATGTCACCTACACAATAAGCGGTTGCTCCACACGAACACACAATGTCACTGGTAAAGTCTATCAGGTGACTAAACACTTCACCTTAGTTCCATGTCCTTGGACAATAGATCTTCACACAGTATCATGTACCTACCCTGATCCATGGGTAGTAATCACAACCTAGCATACACTGTCAACAGTTCATCACGTTGGCATGAGGTAGCTCCCTACCTTCACAAACATTGTCAACAGTTCATAACGTTGGCATGAGGTAGCTCCCTACCTTAAACATTTCACTCTGGTGTTTCCACCCATGTTGTAATCAATGTCCTAGTTCACTGGACCACATGTTGGCTTCATAAAGGTAACCAATGTAAAAACACTATGTAAGCATCAACTGATACATGGTGTCCCATAATCCAGCCGGGCCAGAAGCATATAACACAGGTCATGGTGACCGGTAACAATGATCACTCTGCACAACTTGAAAGGTCACTCCCTTGCAATTACCAAGGTTTACACAGAGACTGAATGTCACCAGTGCTTCACTGGCTTGAATCACCAGACGTTTCAGTGTTGGATCCTCTCAGGATCGGATGACACTCGTCGGACTCTTGACGGAGGTCCTACCCTAGACCTACCGACTTATTCAGCACTCAGCTCCTTCCAACATTGATCTCGCAGACTCAGACAACCACTCCCAGTATAGCCTCAATCAACTTCTGGATAGGCACTGGAATGAGTGGGCCCATAGAGCTCATGGTGCAGCTCTTGAATCTTCTACTGTATAGTAATAACAGATCCTGAAACACGGAGAGGTTGGTGTGAGTACTCAACTACAACAAAGACTACCAGCATCTCCACCCTGTCACCTGCCTCTCAGACATTCCTCATGTCTACCAACATGAGTATGAAATCATCACATCATAGATCTACTTAGTCACTATAATATATAGGCATAATGATGGTAGAAAAAGCAATAGCACACCTGTTCAGTCAAGTAACACTTCTGGGCTACATATAACCCCTAGCACCAGAGTCGACTGTATGACTCTGTCAAGCATCCTTCGCCTGGTGCCAGTCCAATCCGGTTTCATCTTCCATCCTCAATCAACATATACACTTACTTTCCTTTCAGTGTAGGGATTACTGTATCGAGAAGGTGTCCAGCCGGACCTCTCCTTCCTGACAGACTCATCAATTCATCAATCCCTTCACCCATGGACTGATGAATTACACACATTAATAACTATATGTCCATAATGAATTATACTCCTGATAATTCATTACTATAGCATTAACTAAGGAGAACTCAGGACTTGTTACACTTAAATAACAAAATCATATCACAGCCATAGTGTCAGGTCTGGGATCCCTGCCCCAGATCCTGAGTTGCCCTTGTATTCACTGACTATCTTTCAGGTCAGTCATACCTGTGCCGGTCGAGCACAGCTGTGGTGGCCATCCACCACTACACTTTCCCACAGCTACTGTGGGTCTCGTGTACCTTGTCCCGTGACTACTTAAGTCACGTCATCCAATGTAGCAAACCTCCAGACTCCACTACCAAACTCTGGCTCCACCTTTTTTTTTTGGGGGGGGGGGGGGGGGGGTTATGCCCCTCCCAACTACTACCTCACGGCAGTACTCCAAGTACTCCATGAACCGAGTCAGGGTTCCAGAAGAGTAGAATATTAGAGACAGAAACGGTTAGGTTCAAACCTCGATCTATCTAGACACCTCGGCCTCGAATTACGGAGCGCCGCATCACCCTCGATCGGGTATGTTCATCCATCGGATATGCACGATTGCATTGGGTCGGACCTATTACCGATCGGGTTGGGGTTACCGGCCTACCTCCCGCTGCCTAGACAAACGTAAGATGGAACACGCACGGTCATCCTAGCGGACGGACATGACAACAAGCAGTAACAATAGTATCATGAATACTTCTTATCAATTGTTATCCTACCGATGCAACGCCATTCGGCTTACGCGGAATAACACTGCTATCTGCACACAGCAAATACACCACTGCTGATTTCACCTTGATTCCTCGAAAAATCACCATCACTGATAGAACAAGTACGTTACCATTCTAATGTCACGAAGCACATTACACATTTCTAATAATAAGCTATACCTTATTATTTACAGCGTCTAGCATGTTGATGTCATGACGGACAAACTGTCGCCTTGCCTGCGTAATGAATAAACCAAACCCGTAACTGCTACACACTGTAACGCACATCGTTCGGCCTATTTTATTTACACACCACTCGCTGTGGAATACGGCTTGTTCCGTCGGGTAACACATTACATTGCTGATCGATAAAGCCTACTTAAAAATGCAAACCGCCAACTGTAACGGATAACGCTACGCGACAACTCAATTTTGCGATGGCAATTAATTCATTCCGGGAATCATCACGGCATCACGACAACAATTAAATAATAGAATAAGTACTCAACTAACCTGTGATTGAAGAATCACAACCCTTGACTGTAGATGTCCGCACTGGCCGCGAATATTGACATCAAACTTACATCAGCCTCTTGGCTGCGATCTGTTTACGCTGAGGTTTGGTGGGCGACTGCTCACGACAAAGTCAGTGCGCCTTCCACTCGCCTACACGGGCCGCGTGACTTTCATGATACATGAAGAAAACCAGAGTCACGATAAGTTTCCCCACCCCGTGCTGCATGAAGCACGCGTGAACTTAGAGATCTCTACCAGGTACGCACTTGGGAGAACATTCTAGATTTTCCATAAATAACTAGAATAGCTCCGCCCCGCACTATTTTCCGATGGGGGAATCCCCTATTAATTGATATTAATTCAAGGGAGACCAACGCATCGCACTCCCTTCAAAGGGATATTATGCAGAGATCTGCCGTTCTTTATCCGTTTCGTCACACATATCAATACTACTTACACTTCTTCCCAGTTCATCCATTCATTCATTCAGTAGCATGTCCTTTGCAGAACCTCGCTCCCATAACAACCTTCCGGAAAACCTCTTGATCATAAGCAAGATGTTCCGTGTCTGATACACCCATCTGGAGATCATCCACCACACCCGGCACCCATCTTCTCTTTGGCCTTACTCTTTCTCTCTTCCCAGGCATATACCCCTCCATTATTGTTCTCTCCAAACTTTAGTGACGTTTCAAGTGACCAAAATATTTCAATTTTCTTTTTTTTTATCTTCTTTAATAGCAAATATTCTTCAGTATTCAGCTCTTGAAGTATTGATGCATTTGTTTTTTTCTTTACCCAAAATATTCTTAGAACTCGTCTATAACATTTATATTTAAAGGCATTTATGAGCTGTTCAGCTAGTTTAGTAAGTGTCCAGGTCTCACAGGCATATGTTGCAATGGGAAAGATGCATGCTCTTAAAAATCTAATTTTTGTAGTTCTGTCTGTCCCACTCCATAATTTATTCAGTTGTTTTAGTCTTTGAAGAGCAATTAATAGTCGTCGTTTAATTTCTTTCATTGTATCACCGTTGTTGGTAATCAATGACCCAAGATATTCAAAATTTTCCACCACCTCAAATGTTTTCTCATTAACATATATTTCTTTCTCCATAGTAGGTTTATTTGTATGCATTCAACTGTCATTATAACAAATCATTTCTATAATAGTTTCCAGTTCATCCAGCTGTCATTACAACTAATCATTTCTATAATACTTACATTTCTTCCCAGTTCATCCAGCTGTCATTATAACACATCATTTCCATAATACATACATTTCTTCCCAGTTCATCCAGCTGTCATGATAAAAACAAACTCATATCTGTAATACTTACATCTCCTTCCCAGTTCATCCAGCTGTCATTATAACAAATCATATCTATAATACTTACATTTCTTTCCACTACATACATGTACTATTATAACAAGTAACACCAATAAAACATACATTTGTTCCCACCTCATCCAGCCATTATAACACGTCACATCTACAATACTTACCTTTTCCCCCATTTCATCCAGCCGTTGTTGTACCTTTTTGTCATTATTCTTCGTGTCCTCCTCTATCGTATTAAAATGCTTTTCCAGATCAATTATTTTACTTTTCTGCGCTTCTTGTTCTTTTTCACTATTTGTTAAGGACTGGAAAACAACATTAATCTGGTCAACCTTTACTGATAGGGCTGTGTTAATTTGTTCAACTTTTCCGGAGAGGTCTGTATTAATACCATCAATGTTGTCTGATAATTCTTCGTTAATTAGATCAACTTTTACTGATAGATCTTTGTTAACTTGATCAACTTTGTCTGTCATTTCCGTATTAATGTGACCAACTTTTGCTGATAGCTCTCTGTAAACTTGATCAATTTTGTCTGCCAGGTCTGTGGTAATTTGATAAACTTTAGCTGACAGGTCTGAGATAACTTGATCATTTTTGTCTGACATATGTGAATTAATACGATCAACTAATATTTGCTGATCTGAATACAGTTCATTAACGTTTCCTGAGAGGCAAAACACTGTATTCTCTAGAGATTCCAATTTCTGAGAATAATCCTTCAATAACGCCTTCCCCGTTTCTACATATTGATTGAAAGTTCCGACGTCCGACTTCAAAATCTCTGTGTCTTCTCTGAGGTTGTTAAGCTTCATATTCAGTTTGTCCTCTAATTGGTCATTTTCTACTTTTGGATTTGAGAAAGTGTGGAATTTTTTTACATCTTCTTTACTCTTTCCACGTGTTGATGCAGGTTTACCAGCAGAATCCATTTGTGCATTTTTATTTTGCTGGGTGAATTCATCTCTCCCAATCAAATCTGATGTTTCACTTTCAAGTTCACCTGTGAAAGAAAGAAAACACATTGCATCATTTATAATCAACACATTTTTGTTTAGCGCATTCTGAACCGACCATATTACTATGAGTTTTTTAATCCAATTAATTTCGATTGAGTTTTCCTGACCCCATATCCCAGATAGGTCTCCTAGATCAGGTGTCGGCAACCTACGGCACGCGTGCGAAGCGTTCCTCGTGGAATGATTATCAATGGCATGCGGGGTGGCTTTGAAAAGTCATAGATTGTCATGTCGATTGACTTTGCAACATAAATTCGGCTCAGCACTATACAAAGTTGCCGATCCCTGTGGTAGATGTTACTTTAACTCTTAAACCTGGAGACACCAGCATTTCGAGCCAATATCACTAAACGCTCGCGATGGGGTAATTTCAACAGAACGTTTTGTTTCTTTTTGTCACTGTCATATATTTTAAATACCCGTTTATTACCATTTACATTTTTACATCGCAAATATAACTTTTAGCACATATACACGATTACCTCTTAATATTCAACAATAAACGGAAACTCAGAGAGAAATACCTCCAACAAATGTTTATATGAAATTAGAAGTAACTCATTCAGATTCAGATTGTTGATACTTTAAATCAGGGGTGGATGACCTTCTTTCTGCCAAGGGCCATTCTGATTTTTATAACTCCATTTGCAGGCCGTACACAATTATAAACTTAAAAAGTAGTCAATTATATTTGTCAAACATGTTAAATTATCTCACCCCGCGAGTGATGGCCAAATATGATTTTCTTTGGTAGTTAGTGTGATTGAACCACGTTGCAAAGGTGTGCAATTCCAGGTGATTACTTTTCATGTCCTTGAATCGATCATGAAACGCCTCAATTAGTTTCCCACATTGTGTCTTAAAAGGGTTTTGTCTTTCCAATGCGGGGAAATGCAATGTGTTTTTTTCTGTCAAGTCGTACTTTCCATAGCCTTAATTTAGCTTCAAATGATTTCACGTTAGAAGCAATGAGCTGAGAAGTTGGTTGGGGCCCTGCAGCTTGACGTTTAGCTCTGAGAGGTACTTGGGTAATGCCCACAATTACACAGCCACTTTCTGTCACCGTCATCCCTGACAGGTCTTCCATTTATCTCTATGTATTGCTTAACTTCATCCCATAGATTCTAAAACTTCATGAGCATGTTCCCACGACACTGCCATCGCACTTCACAGTGATATTCCAGTAGCTCTTCTGTGGGTATCTCATCTTTGTTTTTATGATTTTGCGCTCATCTGTTGCTGGAAGCTTCCATGTTTAACATAGGTAAAATAATATCATTTGTTGTTTCAGTGCCAGTCTGCCTATGTACATTGTATGTTGATCTCTCTGTCCATTCTACCATCTGAAGATGACATTAAATCTAGATATTTAAATTTGCTAGCTTGTTTTATTTCTGCGTTCTTCCCAGTACATGATCAAAAATATACTCAAATGGAAAGAGCTTTACTCCTTTACCCAGGCGGTTGACACAATCTTTGGCAGGTGTGCTTCCAAGCGGCCCAGGTAACAACGAGCTACTATAAGATGTAGACGTTTGGGAAACCCCACTCGTCATCACCGTCTTTAGCAACTACGAGCGCTATCAAGAACCAGTTACCTGAACAGTTCAAGAAGCCTGATACGGGGGAGGAAAATGTCACGTGGCAAGGCCAACACCAAGAAACAACAGACTCACAAGATGTGCAGCGTAGAAACCGCCAAAACCGGAAAGAAGACCAGTGGAGAGAACTTACATGTGAGCTGCAACAACGAACCTGAAACTACAGTTACTATACTGAAGCCACCACGAGGAAGATCGACGACAACACACCACAGACAAGAGGCAAGACAGCCGAGGAGAAGGAGGAGAAAGACAACAGAGTCGGAAACACAGACTCAAAGACAGTCAGATAGGTTGTCGAGCGTATTCAAGAGGAGCTGACAGGTGAACAAATCCTGAAGCAGTTACAAGAAGAGAATCTCCACATCCGAATCTTGAGGGCGGAGCGGATCCTAACGTACTCAAAGATCCTTATGACGCTATCGATGGTGACGACTGAGGATAGCGAAATGCAACCAGAATGATTCATCCTAGAATCACACAGAGCTCAAGATATCAGAGGGCCGTCCACTGTAGAACAACATGTCACAGAAACACAGAGATCTGCCGATACTGCGCCGATCACCACGCCTTCAAGGAGTGTCCGCTGGCCAAATAGGACACGGACTTCCGAGCACCCAACAACAAGAGGCAGTGCGCCAACTACCTGGGCAAGCATGGAGCAAGATACTTGGGCTGTCCGAACCTCCAAAGACACAGAGACGTCTTAAATATCGCTATTACCACAAAGCTGCCATATAAGAAAGCAATGCGGAGGTGCGAGACAGCCACGTACATCTCACAAGCAGAAAGAGCTAAGCTGGAAGGCCAGATTGACGAGTTAAAGAAACAAATCAAGCTACTTCAAACACCGGCACCAACCATCAACAATGAACAACTGCTTGCTGAAGCAAAGGAGATCCAACAAAACATCACACAAGAGATGGAACATATGCTACAGACGACAAAGAAGAATGAAGAGATCCTACAACATGGGTGGCCAACCTTTTCAGTAGGCGGGCCAAATTTAAGAAAAAATATGTCCTGTCGGACCATGCAGCTATTTTTTGTTTGTTTGTTAATTAAAGTAAACAAGCAAGCGTGCTACAGCTTCGACCACATCGTCGCTTCTCAGTAGGTGAGATCGTGGTTTTCTTCTTCTTCTTCTTCTTCTTCTTCTTCTTCTTCTTCTTCTTCTTCTTCTTCTTCTTCTTCTTCTTCTTCTTCTTCTTCTTCTTCTTCTTCTTCTTCTTCTTCTTCTTCTTCTTCTTCTTCTTCTTCTTCTTCTTCTTCTTCTTCTTCGTCGTCGTCGTCGTCGTCGTCGTCGTCGTCGTCGTCGTCGTCGTCGTCGTCGTCGTCGTCTTCTTCTTCTTCTTCTTCTTCTTCTTCTTCTTCTTCTTCTTCTTCTTCTTCTTCTTCTTCTTCTTCTTCTTCTTCTTCTTCTTCTTCTTCTTCTTCTTCTTCTTCTTCTTCTTCTTCTTCTTCTTCTTCTTCTTCTTCTTCTTCTTCTTCTTCTTCTTCTTCTTCTTCTTCTTCTTCTTCTTCTTCTTCTTCTTCTTCTTCTTCTTCTTCTTCGTCGTCGTCGTTCATCCAGAGTGTTTTTTCAGACGTAATTGAGGTGTATCTAAGTTAGGCACCTTTGGGCCGAGACCTTAGGCCAACATATCCGACTTTAGCGTGCATTTTATATTCAAGTTAGCAATCCTGGGGGACTCTCTCTGTTGTGGTGCCGTCCACATCCCAGCTGGCAATGTTAGAACTGTTGAGGACTTCACGGTCAGCCAGCAAGTGAAGGCAGTAGCAGTCCATGGCATTTACTGTCATCCAGGGTGGCTTCCATAATTGCAGAGCCGGCACATAGCTCGCTGGTGTTGGGATCACCTTAGGAATCGCCACGTCCTGCTCATGACTGCTTTAATTCCTCACTTCCATGTGTTGGCCATTTCGTTCGCCCCTGGCCGCTCCCCGCACAGACCAGAAACGGTCAGTCTGCAGACGACATTCACTCAGCAAGTTTTCGCTTCAGAATTCCACGTAGTTGATTCGCTATCCAAGCGTTCCATGTCGTGCTACTGAGACGTTTTTCTACCTTAGTCTGCAGTTGACATTCACTCTGCAGTTTTTCACTTCGGACTTCCAAGTAATGGATTCGTTAGCTAAGCGTTCCATTTCGTGTTTATGAGAAGTTTTTCCACCTTTGTCTACGCTCACTCAGTGAGCTGTAGTACATACTTGCATCGTAACCACTTTTTGCTATTGGGACGCTTTTCCGCCTTTATTAGCGCTGTCGAGGTAGGCTACATGTGCTGCCGGCTCACTACCTTACCTCCATGCAGCAGAGAACGAGTAACGGATAGGCTCTCTCATCCGAGGATCCCTCTTATCCCTCTGTTTTGATGACCACTTTCGTGACATGGTCCATTTTGAGGGACTTCGAACATAAATTCTAACGATGAATAATGCAATGAAAATTTAGCATTGAAGTATTACCGACTTTAGAGGCCTCATTTTCAATCAATTTTACTAAATCTTCGTGTTCCCAACCATTGCTGGAGCACCATCCGTTGTTAAGCCCGATAAGTTGTTAAATTGTAACGAAAAGCGATTCAATGTCGATGTAACTGCCTGTAACACATCTCGCGACTTAGTAGTGTCCTTAAGTGGATACAGTGCCGCTAATTCTACTGTCTTTTTGAAATAGACATCAACACATCTGATAAAAATTGCCAGTTGGGCAGTATCTGCCATATCTGTGCTTTCACCCAATGCTAGAGCATTACATATAAACTCAGATGCTCGGCTTTTCATATTATCTTCAATATGTTTTCCAATGTTGTCCAAACGCCTAGTAATAGTCTGACAAAACAGACTTATTTTTGAGAAATCCTTCTTCTTTTCTGGTCACAGCATTTCAACGACGCTCTCCAAACATTCCTTAACCATTTCACAATCTGAATATGGCTTCGACTTTGTTTGCTAGTATCATGGATACTGCATAACTTTTACATAACATGTTGACTCTGAACCCGCTCTAGTAAATATCATTTGTTGTGCAGAATTAATTTTTTTAAAGTCATTTATTGGTCTTGCCGAAATTGCCCTTTGTACTTATCAAACTTATTTGCATGTTTAGTCTCGTAGTGCCGTTTAATATTATACTCTTTTAAAACAGAAACAGATTCGTTGGATATCACGCATATGGGTTTTGTTTTAATTTCCACGAAAAAATTGTTTATAGTCCACCTATCTTGAAAACGTCTTAATTCATATGCTATTCCTCTCTTCTTTGGTCCAACGTATTTACTAGTTGACGCCATGGTAGGTCTTCGTTTTTAACAGAAAAACAAAATAACTAAATAACACACCACGGGTATTACTATTTAATATTAATAAATTAATTTAAATTACATAAATAAAACTGTGCAGGGTTTACTTAACTATAGAATCGATATGGTAGACAGGATACTTGGTTAAAGTAGTTTGAAATGTGATAAATATGTATTTTAACGTCGATAGCAAAATCTCTCCAGACGCAGTGGCGATAATAGAAAGATACTTCTTCTTCTTCGTTCATCCGGAGTTTTTTTTCGGACGTGATTGCGTTGTGCCTGTCCACAGCAGAGCTGCGTTCTTGCGCCGTTAGGCCGACACATCCGACTTCTGCGGGCATTTGTTGACCGGGTTAACCTTCCCGGGGATAGAAAGATACTACATAATAACACGGAACTTTGTCAAGCTGGACTGTAAGTAGTTATGAGTATGAGCCCGATAGCGTTGTGAGCTTCCCGAAGACGCCGAAGACCACAGAACATATATACCAGAAGTTGACGTCTAATATTAAGTTTTATCAACATCTAGTGTCGGACATAAAACTAAGTAACCTTGAGTGTCACATAGCGGGATATTTGAAATAGCTAATATCTATGAATTTTCCCGAAAATGTGGGATATTTAAAATGGCTCAAAATCAATGAATTTTTCCAAAAATGCGAGATATTTCAAATTTCTCTTAGCTATAATTTAAAAATATATGATACGAACGACTCATGATGTAATGTTCTTTTGGTGAAATGTACAAAAAAGTTAACATTTATGTTCATATGACCTAGCTCTGCGGGCCGCAACATCACTCCCGGCGGGCCGCAACATCACTCCTGGCGGGCCGCATGCGGCCCGCGGGCCTCGTGTTGGCTACCCCTGTCCTACAAGCATTCAAAGCAGAGAGAGAAATACTAAGAAATGAAAGGGAACTAACTCCAAACACACCAACAGAAGCCACGGAAAAGACAACAGAGAAGCGGCAAGATGAAACCCAACAAAAGACCAAGCCGGAACCTCAAGCAAAAGCCAGCAGCCCAACCACGACGCCCAAGAAACTCAAGGGGAAGCCAATATCCCACCATACATCCGAAGAAAATCAAGATGAGTACCACGACGACGGCATGGAGGACACCTCGTCACCCCGAGCATATACCTGGGAGGATGTCGCAGAAATAGACAGAAAATTGGAGAGCGCAAAAGAAAAACTCAGGCGCAATGAATTCATAAGGCGCAAGGAAGAAAACAAAAGAAATTCAAGGGGAAACCAAGGCACCGCCAGACCTCTGTAAAATATCATGCTATATGCTATGACGAACACGATGAGCCGTACTATATAGAAGGCGTAGAGATTATCCCATGGCTGACCACGGAGGAAGAAATCGAAAGGCAACAGAAACTCAAACTCGGAAGAGATCAAAGGCGTAAGGAAGAAAATGAAAACATCGAAAAGCTCCCACAGGCAATACACAAAAAAAGGAGGCAAAAAGACCAAATAAACAGTCCTTATAAGGACTACAACCAGTCAGACAAAGAAGCCCCAGGAGTCAAAACTGACAATAGAAACCACAGAAGAGACGAACGCAAAGGAAACCTTGCCGGCCAACCAATCCCCCAGCTAACGTCACAGACGCAGACGCTTATGTAACCAATCCGAGTTAGGACTCACTCGTAAGAGCGCACAAGACAAAAACACGGTAAAAAACCCAGAAAAACAACGGATCGCAACTGTAACCACGGCTGAAAGAAGCAGGTTGAACGATACTAAACTTAGAAGTTTTGTTTACGAATCAAGTCAAGTCAAGACACACTCAAGAACATAGTCCCACAGATGTCCCGGGAATAACACCGAAAGAGAGTTAGCCCAACCCTTACGTTGGAAATGTCGGACTATAATTTCAGCATCACAATATTGACCTATTCCTACACTGATGGATCCTCAGTTGAAGCCACTCGGAATAGGTGTAGTGATGCCAATATTTAATATCCAGCTAAAGGCATTTCTATCTCTATGCCTGCCGGTGTACTTGTCGTCATCTATCGAGACCAGCTGACCGCTCTTCACGGGGCGGCCAGATTGGTCAGTACCACTGCCAAAAAACGCAATCAAACTATCTTCTTTAAACTAAGCAGCAAAAAAAGTCAGTGAGATTTGTAAATTTGATATGTGGCTTTCAAGATATCATCAATGTTTGGTTTGGGATTGCTGCATCCAATCAAGAGATTTGCTTTCAAATGTTCATCAATCAATCTCGTTCGCTGTGTTGACTTCACATACTCCATTTTTAAAATGTTTGCTCACAGACATACGTTGTTCCAAACACTGATGCCATACCAGCGGCAAATTTCTTCAGTTTTGAAAACGCAACATCAGGTAAGCAGCGGTAAAATTCAACGTTTTCCTTCTCTGTGCTTCTCTTTCAACAAGTCATTTGCAAGCAAATCAATGAGCTCCAACTGTTGTTCAACTGGCACATCATCAAGGTTACAATCAAACGGATTCTGGAACAGAAGAATGTCACTCCCAATTCTGTCAAAATATGAAAATCTCTCCAAAAATGCTTCTTCAAGTCACGAATATTTTTTTTTTCCCCCGGAAAATCGAGGCTGACATCTTTGGCGATTGTAGCGAAAAACTTTTTGAAACAGTTAAAATGAAAATAAAATTAAGTTTTCTCCTTCCAATCATTCTTCAAACAATGACTGCTTTCTCCGAAACCCTTTAATGATTCTGTAGAGATCACAGACGATTTTATCCTTTCCCCGAAGTTTCAAATTCAGTTCATTCATGTGGGATGCGATGTCGACCAAAAATGATAACTTTGACAGCGAGGTAGGATCTGACAGTTGTGGATCAGCTCTATCTTTTTCAGTGAGGAAAACATCTATTTCATTTCAGAGCTTGTAAAAACTACACATGACTTTACCGCAGCTGAGCCACCTGGCTGATATGTGATAAGGCAAGTCACAGAATTCAGAATCAATTTCTTCAAGAAAAGCCTGTAACTGGCGGTGCTTGAGTGCATGTCCCCGAATGAAGTTCACAGCAGAAAAGACCGGTGTCAGTACACAAAAATATCTAAGTCTTTCCCACAGTATGCTTGGTGATGTATGATGCAGTGTATGAACAGAGCGCCTGGAATTTGCAAATCTTCCAACTGAGTCCTGATCTGCCCCATCAGACCCTTCCTCACTCCAACCATATTTTGTCCTCCATCAACTGTAACACCTCGAAGCTGTTTCCACTGAAGGTTATAGTCTTGCAAAACGTTGTGCACTTCCACGAAAATGTCTTTTCCAGTTGTTGTTCCATGCATGCTGCAAACGGATGCCAACTCTTCCGTTATATGGAAGTCCAATTTGGCACTACAAATGAACACGAAAAGTTGTGACGTACTCGAGAGATCAGTAGACTCATCCAGCGCCAAAGAATATCACAGCAAGTTCCTAGTTTTTTCGCGTATCTGTAGGTCTATGTTCTCGCCAGGTTCTTCTGTTCTTCGCACACCTTAACTTGCTGAAAGACTGATAGTTCCAAACAAATCGGCTTCCCCAGGACACAAGTCATTTGCTGCTTACATCATACACTCTTTGATGTAGTTACCATCAGTAAACCGTTTTTCTCGTTCTGCCATCCTATGTACTATTTTGTAGCTTGTACCAGTGACAGATTCATTTTCAGCAAACTTTCTCGTGAAGAGATGTCTTTGTGTTTCTAAACCACGTTTCATGGTCTCATATTTCTCAGGGGTAACTTTCCATAAAACTTTGAATATGTTGATATATGCTTTGTTTCACAGTGTCTCTGAAGACTGCACTCTTTCAAAACGGCAACACTTTCGCTGCATATTATGCAACTGGTTTTCTGGTTCTTTGTTTCCACAAAGAAGTACTTCATTACCTATTCTTCATTGAAAACACGACACTCGGCTTCCACAATTTCTTTTCTTAGTAGCCATAATGAAGGGTGAAGTACAGGGGATCTGAAAATGACAAAAAAAAAAAGGCATTGAATTAGGAACATAATTAAAATCCTATTGAAACACAAGAAATGCAGAGAACTAGGGGTCATCGGTGAAGCTACGGATCACTAAAAAATACATATAAAGTTTACAGGTACCTTTGGTAGTAGAATATATCTAATAATAGGGTTTGTAAAATATATAAATAGGGCCGGCCTAAATAAACAGCCTAGAGAAAAGTTTTTCAACGGTGTTACTCGAGTGGCAGCCAGGGGTTCCGACGAAACAGACCACAATCGCCTAAACGCAACATTTCTGCCCATCTGGTTTATTATATAAAGTAGGACAGAAACTTGGATCATCGCAAAGAGTTCATTCATTCATCATCATCATCATCATCATCATCATCATCATCATCATCATCATCATCATCATCATCATCATCATCATCATCATCATCATCATCATCATCATCATCATCATCATCATCATCATCATCATCATCAGCATCATCATCATCATCATCATCATCATCATCATCATCATCATCATCATCATCATCATCATCATCATCATCATCATCATCATCATCATCATCATCATCATCATCATCATCATCATCATCATCATCCACTTCTGCCGTCTAGCGTCGTGGGGAGGAATAATTTGCGTTCCAGTGCCCGGTGGGCGGTACTGGATAGTGTCATTCCGTGTGATTGTACAATGTCTTTGATGTCGTAAATACATTGTCTTCTTGGGCGTCCTCTTGGTCTTGTCGCATATGATCTTAGATGCAAGGCCAGTGATGGTAGTTGTTGGTGTTGCAGTCTAACGACATGGCCAAATCACTTGAACTTCTGCCTTTCATAAATGTGGTACAAGGTGTTGATCCCACAGTCTGTCTGATGACAGCATTTCTTACTCGGTCTCGGATTGTTAGGTTGGCAGCTCTCCTCAGGCATCTCATCTCGCAGGTGTTGATTTTACGAAGGTGTGATTTGGATAAAGTCCAGGTTTGAGATTGGTAGCATAGGGTTGGTGTGAATATGCTGGTTATTATATGTCGTTTTGCGGATATGGGTATATTTGGATGTTTAAGTAAGGGGGATAGTTGATATGTAAGTGCACTAGCTTTTTGACATCCAATTTCGATTTCTCTGGCCAATCTGCCATCTTCTGTGATAATACTTCCAAGATATTTGAATTCTTTAACTTTTTTCAGAGTTGTGCTATTTATATGTATACATAATGGACGCCCGATCTGCTAACTTGCATTACTTCGGTTTTGGCTGTGTTTATACTCATATTGTATCTGATGCAGGTTGAACTCAGATTATTAATATGATGTTGTAGTCTGCCCTCATCGCTGTAAAACAGTCACTGATCGTCTGCAAATAGAAGTTAATTTACTTCCTGTGGATCAGGTGTTTTATCTGGAGTAAAGAGTTCTAAATTTTCTGAATCTGTTCTGTCGAGACTTGCGTCTTTGGATATTCTGTTCATATAGACATTAAATAGCAGAGGAGAGAGCACACATCCCTGTCTCACTCCTGTATTAACTGTGAACATATCTGATAGTCCTTCTTGTGTTCTCACTGCACTTCGGCTCGAGTGGTACATGGCTATGATGTTTTCTAGCAATTGCCTTTGTATCCCATAGTCTTCAAGGATGGTCCATAATTTGTATCTGTCTACTCTATCGAAAGCCTTTCCTGATCTACAAACACAATATTCTGCTGGTCACTATATTCGATAGTTTTTTCACATATTTGTCTAAGTGTAATTGGTGCATCAGTGCAACTTTTACCTTTCCGAAAACCGAATTGTACTTTGCTTAACTGTTGTTCAACTATGGGTCTAGCTCTTTGTTCCAATATTTTTGCATACATTTTCCCTATATGGCTCAGGAGTGATATACCTCTGTAAGTTTCAAGCTGTCTAATACTGCCTTTCTTTTTCCATATTGGTACTATTATTGCCTGTTGCCAATCATCTGGGACTTTTCTTTCTTCCCATGCTATATTGAAAAATCTTGTTAGCCATTTAACTCCTGTTTTCCCACCGGCCTGAATAGCTTCTGTGGTTCATCCATCTGGACCCGGCGATTTGGTTTTAGGACTTTTTTGTATAACCGCTTTGACTTCTGCAGGTATAAAATTTGGTTCTTGTTGTCCATGACATTTGGGCACAAAAGTGAGGTTTTCTATGTTATGTGTGGGGGTAAGTAGTTCTTGAAAGTAGTTTGCCCACCTTGCTAGTCTTTGTTATGGATTAAATATTGGTATACCTCTTTTGCTGTTTATGATGGTGGTTGGGTTGTAGCATGCATCTCTGTTTCTCATTGCATTGACACGTTTATAAAATTCTCTTGGGTAGGCTTTGCTAAGGGTCGCCATCTGTTCACCGTAGATTCTCCAGGATTCATCTTTAGAGTTAATTGAGCAACGTAAACATTAGCGTAAGGATCTGCTCCAGCAGAAAGGCTGAAACACACTGGCCTAGAGACAAGCTCGCTGAAAACCTTGACCGGGGAATTCTTCTGAGCTAATATTTTCGTAGTAACACGAGGCTTCTTCGGTATTTTTATGCTATCTTTACTACTTTATTGCCTCTATTCACACTTGTAGTTCACTTACCTATCACTGTTAAACAAATAAATCCTTATTACATACTTATAAAATGGATGACTTGCAAAAAGAAAGAAATCTTTCTGGAGCATCAGACTTGTGCTGAATGCCGGGCGCATCTGGGTGAGGGAAAGATGCGCGCGCGCGTGTGTGTGTGTTGCCATGGAAACCATTGTAACGCCAGAGCGTAGTTGGCGCTACCACGAGCCGAGGAAGGACTTGGGATGGCGCGAAATAAGCAAACATTACAATAAACAAGAAAACCTAGATACAATACTTTATAATTGAAAATAGTAAATTTAGACACATAGTAGCCATGAGGTCTCCACACGTGTAAAGATCTCCTATTATTCTAAACATAATATTTGCATTTAAATTGTATCACAACGTCTCGTTTTCCATACGTTATATCAAACAGGTACGGGTACCGTCGGTGGGCCGGATGAAATGAAGTCGCGGGCATGATCCGGTCCGCGGGCCGTAGTTTGGTGACCCATGATCTATGCGAAGGACACACCGAATGCCAAACCACCACTGCCTTGTGGAAATTCTTGTAAGAACAAAGACTACAGAAAAAAAGCCATACTGAACGGCAATCTGCTTATGATAAGAAGGATCTAGAAAAGAAACCTCAACCATCGTAGTCGGAAGATATTGGACTAAGTGGCACTGGACTAAATAGTGAACATCTGCCCACTACAATAGATGCTATGTACTACGAAAAGGAAAACGTTAATCGCAGAAGAAGAAGAAGAAGAAGAAGAAGAAGAAGAAGAAGAAGAAGAAGAAGAAGAAGAAGAAGAAGAAGAAGAAGAAGAAGAAGAACCCATAAATGGATTCTTACATATATTCTAACACCTGTGCCGTGAGAAATCTGCATCTTCCCCGGACGTTCGCCTTTGATGTCGCCTCTGCGCCAACGGTTCGATGTGCACCACCAGTACACGTAGTTGCTGCCATCTTACCTTCTTCGTACCCCGTTAATGGCTCAGGGAGCCGCACTCCTGCTCGCCTCAAGGAAGCCAGCTCTTCCTCTTGGCCACTTGGTGGTGGGTTTGTGCCGATGTTAGTTTTTAGAGTACTGTGATTTTCAGACAGGAACGTGGACGACATTACTGCAGTGACTTACTGTTCAGATTGTTCCACTGAACAAGGCATTTTTGGCTACTCCACACTGTTGCTACTAGACATTAATTATTTTTAAAGAGCATTTTAAACAACAACAATGTAATGATACTTGTGAATTTTAAAAGTATATGCATGCTATATTTCTTTTCTTGAAATCTTCAAAGAGAACTTACTTTTCATTTCGTCATTCTTAATACTAAGAAATGTCATTGCCTTGCTTATGGTTTTGAGAATTTCAAGAAAAGTAGATTGTCTTCTTTCTCCTCTTGTTACCCACTGCCTTGCAGCATCTATCATCTGAAAAATGGTAAGTTATTCATTTCCAAACACACAACATGTCACTTTCTGTATGTATGTAATATGTAAACAAGTAGGAGTGCTACTTAATCCAGTTGTATTGAGTAAAACCTCATCACATAGTGGCAGATGTTCATAGGAAAGATTCTTAGTACGCTCGGACAGTGTTATTTAACAGAGCATGCCTTGCAACATACATTACCTGTTGATATCGTCAATAATGTATCCTAGTGAAAGTCTGTACATAGTGCTTTATCTACACCATACAACACGAAATTCAGGCAGGACGAGGTGGAAAGAGACGTAAAAGAGATGAAACCGAGACGTGGTGATGTAAACAGTATAATTGTAATCAAAAGACGGAAATTTACCCCATTACAAACAACAGAACATACACGAAGTTCAGGGCTGTGGCGAAGAAAGATTTAGAAGAGTAAGACTGTGATTGGTAGAAAGAATAATAAAAAAAAATCGCTTAATAGTCGAGAGGGTCGACTTCATTGCACCGGGTTTTATCCCATATGGCTCGGTCTCTTTCCGCAGCACGGAAAGCGTCGCACAAAGCACGAAATCCGTAGCTTTTAGCGACGACCCACAGGAGTCTCCGAAACATTTAACTCATAAACCGAAGGACGCGGCCCGAAATCAAACCCACAACCTTCGGAGCACGAGTCAAACGGCTTGGCCACTTCGCCATAGAGATGAGAGTCACAAGGAACATCAAAGACTCCAATAGACTAGTCAGAACTGCAAGTCAGTCAGAGAAGAGACGTTAATACTGAATTTAAGAATCGATAACACTCCGCTCGAGACATTCCAAAACAGGCTTTTTGATCCACTTCAAAAGCTACTGAAAAGTTTCCATGTTGATTATATCAGTAGAAATGTAATTAAAAGTGCTCCTGGATTATCCTCATGCTTTTGGTGCCACTCCTGGATATTCCTCGCGCGCTTAGTGCTCCTCCTGGATTATTCCTAAGCTGTGAGTACAGTCCAGACCTTCTACTCACTCCCTTCAGAACAAGCTTTTCCATAAGAGCTGCACTCTGCTTCTGATTCCAGAGAGCCTTCCTACATCTCATTTATCATAAATTAGCTCTCCACTTAGAGGGGCATCAGCAGTTAATCTATCAGCCTGAACATTGCCCCGCACACCTGCACGCCCCGAGCAGAAAATCCATGGTTTGCTCACAATCTCTGTCCTGTAGAGCGACGTCAATAGAAGAGTGCGAGGAAGCAAGGGAATAGAGACGTCTGGAGACTTTGTTCGCGACAGATGATCTATCTTGAAAGTAGTTAGCAACTAGAAGGTATCAAATGAATTTGTTCCATATAAGCTCATTAAAAAAATTGATATATGATCAAACTATGCAAAATACAATTCTGAATTCTGTCACATGAGTTAATGGTAAGAGAGACACGATAAGCAACACACACACACTTGCAGTTGTCTGGTGGTGTAATAAATATACAAGAAAATGGGACCGGTTAAATAGATTTCTAAAGCCATCGGCGATGAATTTATTGGCAATATGAAAGTAACACAGCATGCAGTAATGTAAATAGCTACACAGTGTGAATGAAGCTGTTCAATAATGAATGCATATTCAACCTGGAATGAAATCAGCAGTTCTAGTTAAGGGCCCTGTAAGTGGTGCACAATACAATCGGCGACCAAGAGGCTTCAGGCTAAAAGGGATACATCTTTCTGGATGGAAAGGGACCATTATCATGATGTGCCATGACGATAAACCTGGGAGTCATGGTTTGCCATCTCACACGATCACCAGAGTCTTAGATCAGATCCATGTTCTTGTCTCGATTACATCACGAAGACCAGCCATCCAGATATGGATCTGTCTTGTCCCTGCTCATTTCCCATCAATCTTGCCAGTTGTCACCAGATGTTCCAGTATATATGTCCTCATAAACATTGATGTCTACGTCTAATTTCACAAAATAATTTACGCGTTTCATTTTTTTTTCTTGTAGGAATTGTTCATTGGTAATCTTTGCATATGTTTCAGAAACCACATTTCCACTATCATTAGAGGTTTGTCAGGGAAAGATATACGTCGTTGTATTATCAAGTCTATTTACAAGACAATAATTTATTAAATTAATTTCTTCCAACAGAACCTGACGTTTAAAAGTATTACAGTAACAACAAGTTCCCAATATAGTATAATTACAAGTCAAATAGGGAAATGAGGGAGATAAAGACAAAGTAAGATGTATTAAGAACGCTTAAACAGCTGGCCAGCAAATTGTAATATCAGCGACATAAATCTTATTATCTTATCAAATTTCAGTGGCGATTGAAGAGTCATGATCTCAAATATGCCAACACAAAATAACACATTTCAAATGTGACAATTAGGACATAGAAACATGCATTTGGAAAGCATAAATACATGTATTATAAACAGCATCAACGTTATCAAAATATACAATTGTAGAACATCGCGAGAGTTTTCAGCACATTTGGTCCACGTAATCGAAACATTATATCATGAACATCCTGTAGTTGTCATAATAGAGTGACTGGTTCGATCCGGTTCAATGTGCAAAAGGGAGTAAGGTAGAGCTGCATTTTTCCCCCAAATCCGTTCAACACCTATACAGCAAATATAATGAATAACGTTAAAATGTGTTATCAACATATGGAAGCGAGATGGGGACCATGTTGTAATCACCACACTTGCATTTAAATGTTATATAAAAGTTCTTACAATACATTGGATCCAGAAGAAGAAACATACTGAAATTAACATAGATCTTTAACTGAAGAAAACTGGCTGATATAAAGAATCATGTCTCGAAAATTGATTAAACTTGTAAGGTCACAGCTGTTTGGAAAGAACAGTGATGGAAGACATGACTCACAGAAGAAGAGGCAGGGGCCAGCCAGCACGTAAACGAACTCAGGACACCTTTGCCATGAATATGCATGAGGTAAAAGAACTGGCAAAAGTTGCAATTGTTTAAATTGGAAGGCTATATTGAGGGTCACGCTGTGCAAATAACCTGACACATAATAATACAGTTTTACACGAACGATATTACCTTGTCAACATACTGATCTACAACACAGTGCATGTGACCCCGCTGTTCCTCTATTATGTCTAAATTCATGGAAATAATCTTCTGATTCATATCAACCGTTGCTGCAGCCATCTAGGAATAGAGATTACGTATAGGTACACGGTTATTGATGCAATATAAATTAAAGCATCCAGTAGACTACTACTATTACTATTTCTACTTCTTCTTCTTCTCACCCCCTCCTCCATCTTCCACTTCTTCTTCTTGTTATTCTTCTTCACCCCGTTCTCCCACTCCTCCTTTTCCCTCTATTCCTTCATGAGCCTTTTATGGGGCAGACATTGGCTATTATTTCTCTTCAATCATCTCAGTCATCTGCTATGTTAATGAACTTTATGTTGTGTACGTTAGTATTTGTCGCCCATTTTTTTCAGCTGTCAACAAACATGATACTTTGTATTTAAATACAGCGGGAAACAGAGTGTTAAAGATGTCAGTTACTCGTTATGATAGCATTTGATCGATTGATTGACACATGTCATGATGTCATGATTGGCGTGACAAATATAAGACACGGCTAATTTCCCAGAAGTGATAAGATCAATGGGTATGAGGAAATTTTATAATTTTCAAGGAATGTTTCCGAAGAAAATACGACAAGGCATGGATCTGGCAAATACTTCCCCTAATATGCCGTGGACTAGAATATATGAAGTATTAATACCTACGTGATTTGCTCACATGTAGGATCTGCCGTGGGAGTGTATGTATCACTGATTTAACATGTGAAGCAAAAGTGATTAATATTAACACTACTACCCTTGCAAGGTTAAAGGTTACAGGAAGGTAAAAGTCACTGTGATCAACATTAGCACTTGTATCCTTACAAAGTTAAACACATGTAAAGGATCTTCGCGTTCATGCAATGTTGACATATTGGTTACATAGTGCTAATGGCATTGATTTTTGACCAATCATTGACTGATGTGGTTAGTTTCCAGGAGCTATGCAACCTTACATCGACGTAGATTAAACGCTAGAACAATCAGTCTTGACAGGGAAGTGAACAAGTGCACCTCCAGAGCTTCGTTTCAGCACGCTTGCCTGCCTCACCTGTTGTCAAGTGTTCGAATACCAAATGAAACGGTGACTTAAAGAGAAAATAACAAGACTCCCAGGTGTAATCACTCTAAAACGGGTACAAGGAAATGTTCTGGGAAGTATAGGCGGTCGGCGAGATAATTATCTTACCATACGGAAGTGTAGAACAGCCCTTAACATGTAGTGTGTATCTATTCTCTCTCTCTCTCTCTCTCTCTCTCGCTCTCTCTCTCTCTCTCTCTCTCTCTCTCTCTCTCTTTTCGGCATTTTATTTCCAAACGTAGCATAGGCCTTCAACAAACTCACACCATGCCGTTTTTAGATTTGATCACGATTGATTGGCTTTTGCAGGTAAGTGTTCTACGAGTTGAGGTAGTCAGTCTCACACCAACCCTCAATTGTGGCATTTTATGACATGCTTGCTAGGTTACAGCATTACTATTACGTGCGTCCCGGTCACGAAATGGGCAAAATCGCGTGCCTTCGACGTAGGGAAATGCCAGTAGGCGGGCTAAGCAGAGTTGCCTAGCTCTTGAGTTATTTATAGCTTGGGGGAAGCCAATTAGATTGTTGGACAGAGATGTTTCTGGATTGTTCTCGTCGTGGATATTCCGCGCTGGCACAATATACCCGGCAACCTTTGAGGTGAACTTTAATGAGTTTCACGTGGATGTAACCCATGCTTCACGGGGGACTTGATTTCCCCAGAACAAGCAATAATTGCGGGTATGGAGAGTTCTATACAACTCTAGTCATTTTGTGGTGTCACTCGCAGTTCAGTCCTTCAACAGAGCAAGTCACCACTCTTCCGAACTTAGCTGTCTTATGGAGCTGTCCAGCCCCCGACATGCTTATGGGGGAATTCTGGAATGGTTCTCAATTTAAGGTAACAAAATGATTCCTTATTTACTTGTCTTAATTCTTAATATTAAGCGGTTGTTCGTGCGACTATCGGTGATGTTAGCATGACGGCACATGAAACTTAACGTACGACTTGTTGATCCATACCGGGCGTAGATTTCGAACGCTGGCTGTGTGTTATTTCTGAATGTAAACAGTAGTGCTGTGAGTACTGTGTAGAAACAGAAATGCATTGAAGTCCGTTATACCGACTTGTGTACTTAGATAGATATATTCTGTAGTGATGTAAGAATTTACCTTTATTTGTGAGATCAGTATAATTGTTGTAATATTAATGAATGCTAGTTCTAATGGTAAAGCTAGTAGACAGGGCAAGATTAAGTAAGGCATGTAATGTGTTCCTGTGATTTTAAATTAATCAGCTAGATTACAGTGGTTTATACCCTGTGAATAGAGTACTGATTTAGGAAATGTGTTTGTGATGCTACAATGACATTATTAAACTATATTATATTAAACAGCGAGGCCTAGCATGCTACTTTCTGACAGCTGGCGGACTACATATGGCCCGCAGGCCGTGGTTTGGAAACCACTGATGTAACCCTCCAAATTCTTTGCGATGGTATCTCATATCGCTAGGTCAAAATTCCTTGCTTGACTTGACGTAAGGGGGTTTTCCTTCGTGCTGTCACGTATACTGAAGAATTCCGTTTGCTTCTCTATGTATTTGTGCATTCTATTTTTCTCTCATTTGGGAATGTCTCTTTCTATCCAAGTCGATGATAATTTTACTTCTACAACTTTTTCTTGAATAACGCTGTTTCCACTAATAACCACAGACATTTCAATTGCCATTCTTTATAGAACAATAATGTGTCTACGTTTTCAGGTTCAAACCACCGCAAGTCCCCATGTGTCGCGGCACGATTTTGGTTGTATTTGGGTTCAAGAATCGAACGTCACGATTGCAGTTTTCTTTGGCTCGTTTGTATTTGTAGGACACAGATAGTTATGTTTAGACGTGCGTCCTCAAGTACCTGATTGTACCACCACAATATATCAGGACTGCACTTTGTTATTGTTAAGTAAACTGACTGGTTACTGTTATGTTCAACGTTCACTTCCTCCACTGTCATACCAAGAGTCACAGAGTGAGATATATAAACTTGTCATAACGCTGAACCAGTTTCATCTTCTATTATACTGACGCAGTTACACTAAACGTGCATTCACTTTTATAAAACAATTCGATATTACATTATAAAATCATGATTAACCATAAATACAACCGTCACTATGAATGTGTCATAGTTACTTTTCACAACGTGACCAGTACAGCTCGGACCATAGCCACCAGTCGAATAACTCTTATAGGTGACAAGGGGTGGGGGTAGGGGTGCCTCGTGTTTTCATTTCACGCCGTAATGCGTGAGTAGGATAGATAATCGCCTCTATGTCATGACTCATCACTTGTGCTCACATCTGGGTCATGACAATTGGCTAGCCCGCAGCAGAATTATCGATCTAGCTAGCCATGTCGCTCAGGTCGCTACCTGTGCTCCTACATTCCCGTGAATTCGTGAACTCACTTGAGCGCTGCTAACTCTGTCTTTGTTCTAGTCAACCGTTTGTATTAACCCTTACTATTCCTGTCTTGCGGGTTATTGTAATTGAATATCACTCTGCTGTTCTACCAGTCTTTGTCTTTAACTCTTTTCTGTCCATGAAAGTATCACTGGTTACATACACCCTCTCGGTTTGCAGTGTTCTAAAATAACGCTCTTTTCAAACCAAAAGAGTCAGCCTAACTCTTCCTGCAGATGACTGCGTGCGAAACTTCTTTGGTTTCGGCGAGGAGGGATGGCACCATTCCTTGCTCGCTCTCTTCGTTTCCGGCTCGTGGTAGTGAACCCAGGTTTCATCTCTAGTAACAATTCTTGATAGGAAACAATCACCCGATGCTTGAAAGCACTGTAGATGTTCTTGACAAGCATGAATGCGTCGTTGTTTAAATTCTGGAGTAATCTGCCGCGGTACCCACTTTGCAGACACTTTGCTGTACTGACTCGCATCATGGATGATGTGGTGAGCTGCACGTTGACTGATGTGAAGATGTGCAGCAATGCCACTCATAGTCAATCGGTGGATTTCATGTACGAGGACTTCATCGGCTGTAATCGACTCTGGTGACACTACTCGGTGTTGTGGCCCGGTCAGACGTCTGTCACAGAAGTCACGCCACTTATACGTCACTCATACAGTTGCTGGACTGACACGCATGCATAACCATCTGGACCTTCATTCGCAGATGAATTTATATAGGTTTTACCCCTTCACTGATCAGAATACGGATAAAAGAAATCTGCACATCTTTGGACGTGGGGCGTTCATATTTAAACTGTCTTTATGACGTCATCGTGTTCGTCTATACCGTTATGTCACGTGCTTAACTAAATTGACATCCTTAACAACAATTTTGACAGGTTACAAGACAATGGCAGCATGGTTATTGTAATTTGTATCACATATTTAATGTTTCTATTTGAATCCCCCTCGTAGTTCTCGGTAATATGATCATTTCCCTTTCTTGTCTCGTTTTTATTCACGAGAATTCCAAGAATTGTCTCCAAGTTATACGCATACACATACACTAACTCATTCTCACAATACAAACTACTTATACATAAAACAAAGAAACGTCATTGGTTTTATTTTTTATTTATTTTTGTTTTGTTTTGTTTTTTGTTTTGTTTTTTGTTTTGAAACCCTTGAGGCCAATGAAATAGCATGAACAATAAATTCACAGCTTTGTATCGGCACTCAGGAACTCTCATACAGACAACTGCCCCAAACGCGTAATCGTAATTTTGAGACTGACACCTGTGATACTACAGCATACTTCGCCTGTCACTACAACAACCAGGACTCAAAACTCAGTCGATAAACCAGAGTCTAGCTTGTACTAACACTAGTACGATCACTACACCAACTAGGAAACTAAACTCATTTGACATCCAAAGTCTAGCTTGTACTACAATGGGTTTTTGACTACAACAACCAGGACGCTAAACTCAGTTGACAATGTCTAGGATGTACTACCTCTTCCACTTGGTAACAGTCGTATATTGCGTTGATCTAACTGTCAAGAATTATAAGTGTCATCATCATCATCAAGTGCCGTGCCGGCTGGCGTAGGCGTTCATGGCTCTCCACAGATCTCGGTCTTTGGTTTTCTGGATCAACTCTGCTGCTGATATTCCTCCATGCCACCGTCTCAATCCATCCAGCATCATTTCTCTTGGTCTGCCTCTGCCTCTCTTCCCCTCGATCTTTCCAGTTGTTACGATATTCTCCAATGCCTCTCTTCTCATCACGTGACCGAAGAAAGATGTTTGTCTCTGTCTTATTGTTGTATATAATGTTCTAGTTTCATTAGCCTGTTTCAGGCAGTCATCGTTAGTTACTCTGGCAGTCCAAGGAATTCACAACAGTCGTCTCAGGAACCACATCTCTGTTGCTTCTAATTTCTTCTTACTTTGTTCATTTACATTCCAAGATTCACTGCCATGCAGCAAAACTGGTTCTACATAGCATTTCAGCACTCTCTTTCTTACATTCAGTGATAGTGACTTATTACATAAGATACTCTTCATTTTCTGAAATGCGGCTTTTGCCTGCCCTATTCTGCTCCTAATCTCTGTTGTACATCTTCCATCTGATGTTATAAATGCCCCTAGGTATCTAAAATTATCAACTTGGTTAAGGATTTTCCCTTCTATTTCTATGTCACATTTTGGTGTCACCATTTTCTTTGATATTACCATTGTTACTGTTTTCTTGATATTCAAGGAGAGTCCTTTCCTTGCACTCTCTGTTACTACAACGTCTAATAATTGTTGTAGGTATGTTGAATTATCCGCCACCAATACTGTGTCATCTGCATAGCGTATATTATTTATATTATAACCTCCAACTAGTATTCCTGGCATCTCTTTGATCTCTCTCATTATTACTTCGCTATACAGGGAGAAAAGATCTGGTGACAAGACACACCCCTGTCGTACTCCTAGCTTTATTTGTTCGTAACTACCCTCTTTATTTCCCATTTTAATTGCTGCTACTTGGTTCCAGTAAACATTCTTTATTATTCTTAAATCTTTTCCATCAATGTTGATATCTTCCAACATTATAATCAGTTCATCATGTTTTACTTTATGAAATGCCTTAGTATAATCTATGAAGCACAAATATATGTCTCTCTGTTTCTCTATTGACCTTTCTATTAGTGTCCGTAATGTATAAATTGCATTGTTTGTGCCCTTTCCTTCCACAAATCCATACTGTTCTTCACTAATTTCCATTTTTATTTTCTTTTTGATTCTTCTCATTATGATTCTGAGTAAAAGCTTAGTTATATGGTTTATGAGGTTAATTGTACGAAAATCTTCACAATCTATTGCTCCTGGTCTTTTTGGTATAGCTATAAATACAGATTTCAGCATATCACTGGGTAAATATCCACTACTGTAAATATCATTCAACATTTTGGTTAATATATCTACCCCAAATTCTCCCAACACTTCTAATTCTTCTATTTTGATTTCATCTGGCCCAGCTGTTTTTCCTTTTTTCATATGTTTCATAGCGTCAGCGACTTCTTCTTTCAGAATAGGTGGACCTTCTAAGTTACTATCTTCTGTTAATTCTTCCCTTTCTCCGTCATATAATTCTCTTATATACTCATTCCACCTCTTCATTATAGCACCTTCCTCTAATAATATCTTTCCTGGTTTTGATTTCCCTGTATTTATTCTTATTTTTCTTCCTGTAAGCTCACTGATTTGTCTGTACATATTTTTTGTATCATTAATGGAATTTAATTAAATTTTTTTGCATTGCTCGTTTAACCAACTTTCTTTAGCCTTCCCACATTTATCTTTTATTTCTTTATTTATCTTAGAGTATTCTTGTTTGTCATTTTTACACTGTTTTTTTTTGTCCATCAGTTTTAAGATTTCTTCATTCATCCAATTTTTCTTAGCTATTTTGCCTCTCTCCGGTAATACTTCTTTGCTAGTTTGATGAATGGAGTCCCTTAACATTTCCCATTGTTCATTTATATTCTGTATTTTAGCTATCGCTTTGTACCTATTTTTCACAGTCACTCTGTATTGTTCTTGCCGTTCTTTATCTATTTTCAGAACGTCTTTATTAAGTCTCATGTTCTTAACCATTTTTTCCCCTCTCTTTAATCTTACTTTTATTTGTCCACATAGTGGTACATGATCACTATTGCAGTCAGCACCAGGCATTGTCTTTACATTAATTAAAGCATTTCTAAATCTTTTATTAATTAGTATGCAGTCAATTTGGTTGCGTATTTTCTAATCAGGGCTTTTCCATGTGTACAGTCGTCTTTTATGGTGTTTAAACCATGTGTTTCCAATTATCATATCATTGATATTTGCCCATTGTATTAGCTTTTCCCCTCTTTCATTTCTTGTACCTAACCCATAATTTCCCACTACATCCTCCATTTTCCCCTTTCCTACTTTTGCATTAAAATCACCAAGTACTATTTTTATTTCTTGTGATCCAATTTGAGCCATCACCATTTCTATTTCGTCGTAAAAGTGTTGTATTTCTTCATTACTACTGCTTGTTGTTGGTGCATATACTTGTATAATATTTATGTCTATTCGTTTGCCTTTGATTTTTACCATAACTACTCTATCTGAAATACACCAGTATCCATTAATTGACTTGGCTGTTTTTTCGTCTAATATTATTCCTACACCTTTTTCATGTGTATCCCCTCCAGAATAAATTATTGTGTGATTGTCAGCAATAATTTTGCCCGATCCCTTCCATCTCATCTCACTAACGCCTAGTATATTCATTTTCATGCTATCCATCTCTCTTAGAACATTGGTCAACATTCCTAGCTCATTTAATGTCCTAACATTCCATGTTCCTACTCTAAACTTATTTATTTTAGTTAAGATTTTGCCATCAGTAGCTGGATGACGGTCTGGTGTCACCTGTGGCTCATAACTGTCCCTACCGGACGAGGATGTTCTAAGACAGCCATTAACGTCGTTCACTAACACTGATATGTGTTTTGCCATGAAGTCTTGGGAAGATAATGTGGTGGTTTCCCCTTGCCTTCCACATTCACATGGTGGTCTTTTTACCTCTGCCTTTGACAGCCATTTCCGACTGTAAGGACAAGTGAGTGCCCTGCTCTGCTCAGCTGCAGAGTTGTCCACTTATTCCGGTGTAAGTGTATGACACACATGACATGACATTGGCACCTTGCCGTCTTGACAGACGATAGTTTGTGCTTTAAAAAGGCATAATAACTTTTAACTATGGCGGTAGCGAGTGTGACTGATAAGGCCAATTTGCGCTGTAAATGTCCGTTCACAGTGGGTGCATGTGAACACGTGGTCATTTCCACCATCATGCACCATCTTACGTCTCAAACGCTTGGTGTGTGACTTTTCTGCAATAATTTTCTCCTTTGACTTTATTCCATTTCTGATATTTGCCCTCCATGCAACACGTTCAGCAGCGACTTGCTCCCAATGTGCATTATCAATGCCTGTATCAATCATGTCCCGCTTACACACATCTTTGTATCGTAGTAGAGGCCGACCCTGAGATCTCTTACCCATCTGTAATTCACCAAAAAAGATATCCTTTGGTATTCTACCATCATCCATCCGCCTAAGATGTCCTATCCATCTAAGTCTACGAAGACTGAGCATGGAATAAACTGTCACACAACCTGATCTTTCCAATACTTCAGTATTTGTAAGTGTATACTGTATGAAATAAGTATAGTAAATAAATAAACTTACTATGGATCCTGATTGTATAAGCTGCGAATGTTTAGAAATATATTCTTTGAATACCTTCCGATATGGAAAGAGATTTTGAAAGTAGGTGTATTAACAACCTTGAAAAACAACGTTAATGCGTAGGTCTACTTTCGGTCGCCAGGTTTTGGTAGTTATGATATTGGCCCGCAGCAGCAGGCTGGTAATATTGATTCGTAACATATTGTAGGAGTGATGACGCACAACGATCTACTTGGATTGCAGTTTGTTGCAACTGCATGTTTAAACCCCACTGAGGGTACAATACTAAGCCAGGCCCAGCCGACTATGCTGTATTGAATTATGACTTGGATGCAACTTGACTTCGTCGTCTGAGGCTCTGAGGCTTTGAGTAGGGTGTAACTGAGAAAGGGGAACATTTCTCGTAATCATGCGAAGAATATGAATTCAGAGAGGCTGAGATGTTTAACAGACTGCCCTGACGGTGGTGTAGTGATGTCATCCCAAGACCGGTCGGTTGGACCGAAACATTGATATTTCGTTCAGAAAGCAATTGCAAAATAATGAACGTAACATTTCCTAGAACATTAATCTGGGATTTATTGCAACGTTGTTCACAGAACGTGCGACATATACTCCCCCCCCCCAAATTGCAGATTCTGTATTACTGGATACATGTGAGTAATTCTGCCAGGTAATGTAGATTCGACCACTCTCCTTCACTTCTGAGAGTATAGGCAAATGGCGATGTTTCAACCTGTTATCAAGGTGATGGTTCTACCTGTTCTCAAAGTGATATTTCAATTGATATCATTTTATTGGTCAGTATGTTTTTCATCTTGTAAAACGCTATGCCACTCATCTGGTGCTACGTGTATAAGTCTATTGTCATAGAGCCGCTTATTGGCTAGATGCCACAAATAGGAAGAGCCAAAG